>JABUQX010036497.1:5000-10000 GCA_015478945.1 Trachelipus rathkii | reverse complement strand
TCAACATATACTCTCAAGATATAAGCGCATAAATAAAATGTGAATTAAAATTTTTTTCATTGATTTTTATTGAATGTACTATTGTGTTAATATTGAGCTTATGATATATATATATATATATATATATATTATATATATAGTATATATATATATATATATATATATAATATATATATATATATATTATATATATATAACTAATATATATATATATATATACTAAGTATATGTATATATATATTACAGATATATAATATAGTATCATATACCTTATAATGACTGTTACTAAACATCATATACACGTACATCACATATACATAATCTTCTTGATTTCCAACCTTTCATGACAGGCATGGCACATGCTGCTACTAGGACTATAAAAATGCTTATAATATAATACAAAAGTCACTGGGCTCACACTCTCATAACTCTCTGGCTTTTTTTGTATTTCCTATATACATATATTATATATATATAGTATATTATATATATATATATATGAGTATACCCTAATATACTATTATATTATATATATATACTAATATAATATATATATTAAAACTAAATATTATATTATAAAATATAATATACTATACATATACATAACCCGCTCTAATGATATATGACTAGTATCTACTGATTATATAGTCAGCGTTGACTTTATTTACTCGCACGATCATACTCATTGTTCGTACCCTCTTTTTCACATCACTGAATCCTCATCATCCACTCATACGCTCGTACTACTAGTACTTACATATATCTATACATACTAATATTACCATAACTGAAATTATATGAACTCAAGAGCCGAGCATCGACTTCACGAACAGCCACGGTCATACTCATGATTAGAATCATATCATCCAGATGAACGATCACATCTTCCCACGTGTATTATAGTATAACCTATATATATATATACGTACTATATATATATATACTATACCTATATACTATATATACAAGTATACTTTATAATAAACACCGTCAACCCCGTTCACGAAGCTTAAGCCCATATATACTATATATACTGACATCTATAATACATACTAACATTTACCTACTTATCATCAATATAACTACTATACAAACTACTGTCTTATCTATATACTGCACCCGTCACAAGAAAGACCGCGCCTCCAGCTACTTCTGAATCTACATAGCATTGCGCCTACTATATATAATATCTTATATATATATCTACTTAGCTATATATATATATATAAATATAATAATATATATATATTACGGTATTACTAAGAGGTATATATAACTTATGAGGCTTGAAAAAGCAACAATATCATATATTATTATTATTATATTACACTATATAATAATATATATATGATATTTATATATATTTTTTCATCCATCTACACTACTATATATATATACTATATATACATTGGGATATACTACTAATATAGCTATATATGTATATTAATGTAGAGTACAGCTCTTATTACCCATTATTCTTCACTATATAACATACTAGATATATATATATAAACAGCTATACTCCATCCTACTTACTAGATCATACTTATTAAACGCAAAACAGGTGAGACAACTCAATTTACTAACTACATATAATATTAATTTTAAATATCCACCTAACTTCAATATACTATATAATAATATATATAAACTATACCATAGTATATCACACGTATATACCTGATTAATATAACTAAAGCAGCATATATATATACTACGTCTATACTATTCTAGTATATCACTCATACTGTGACTTATACTACATTCTATACTTATAATATATTAGACCATAAGTACTTATATATATAATACTCGTACTTACTACAGCATCGCACATCTCTAAGTAGTACCTTACAAGTAGCTAGCTACTAAAGAACACTCTCTATATAATACTATATATATATATATAATATATATCATAAGCTCATAATTAACAAAATAATTCTTTCAATAAATATTAATTAAACCTGTTACTGAACGTATAAATAAGCTTGAAAATAAAATATAAACATAAATGTTAGGTTGGTTGAAGAGTTCCTGATGCACTTATATATTTAAAATGAATTAATAGAACGAGTGAAAGTGTTATATATTTACAATTTGAATAATGATAATACGTATAAAGTAGAATATAATTTTTCGCATGTATTTTTATATACAAAATTAATTATTCCAGGAAATTCTTGTTTCAATTCATTTTATTTTATGTTGAAATGTTTTTTTTTTCTATAAACAAACAAATACATATGCTGAAGCGGTTTAAATATAATTTTTACAGAAAATATGATACTATGAAAACGTCGCATTCAATCTTACATTTTTATTTCCTTTCCTTATAGAGAAAAACAGCTGAATTAGGCATAAGTGAAAAAAGAAATAAAATAAAAAGATTAAGTTAAATCTCTTTAAATTTAGGAGGATTCCACAAATATAAAAGCTATAGAAAAAGCAAAAGGGCCATTATAACATTTTTATATAAAACCAAAAGTGTCTCATTTTATTATTTTGATGAGCGTTGTAAAATGAGAATCAAAGAACCAAAACGCAGAAAGTAATCTTTAGGTTAAATTTCTGGGACCTATATAAGTATTAAAGCAAAAAAAATTCGTATATATAACCGGTTCTTAACATGTGCTCAGTGGCCCCAAAGGGGAGGGGGAGGTCCGAAAAGACGAAGAAATGTTAAGATCTTCTGCAGTATAGAGTGAAAATACGAATGAATGAAAGAAAACATGATGGAAAAAGAAACGTACTAATTTCACTTGATTGCCAGTGTAAACCGTTTTTGCAATGAGGTTCGGACCATTTTATGTTTTATATAAAAGCTTATTTTATAATCTCCAGATAAAATTTTGATATTTTTATAATAATAAGGATACAATATGTTCTCTCTCTTCTCTACTCTCTCTCCTCTCTCTCTCTCTCTCTTCTCTCTCTCTCTCTCTCTCTCCTCTCCTCTCTCTCCATCTCTCTCTCTCTCTCTATATATATATATATACTATATATAACTATTAATATATATATATATATATTATATATTTATAAAATATCATATATTATATATAATATATAATATAATTATCAGAGAGAGAGAGAGAGAGAGAGAGACCGAGAGACCAGCGCACACGTGAGATGAGCGAAGAGTGAGACGATTAAGGGAACAATTGTTACTCGCTTCTTGTCACGTTCAATACATAATAACGGATTACACAATATGTTCCCCTTTCTCTCTAAACCTATAATCTCATATATATATAGTCTTATTATTAACTTATATACAGTTAGCACCATCTTCGGTACCTTTATCATTAGCTATCGTTATATAGTCTTAGATCTATGTAACTTAATTAAGACATTACTACCTTTATACTTATCACCTATTATCAAACTATATTATTTACTATATACGTACACTATCGTCGTCGCCTGATGGCTCTACTATCGTGACTTATTGAGTACTTCATATATATCATATATAATATATATCTTAAGTAAAATCTTTGTAAATGTTATGTAAGTCTAGAGTTTTAAAATGATTTAATTCTTTGTGATTCGATAACCTATACCAAAGTTCTCACAGTAATCAATAATAATAATATATAATATATAATAATATTAACATAATAAATAATCAAATTAATAGGCAATACACATTAGTCATTAAGACTGCCCACACTCGCATATAATCTAATACTATACTACTCATACACTCAGAGTAAGATTTAAATTATATGTGATCGACACGTCATATTAGCACCGACAAAACATAGCGGCGCTCTTAGATCAAATACACTAACTTGCATACTTCCTAGGTCCTATCTCAGAGCTATCAGTCGGTGTAATCATAATTAATCGCATAAAGATGACTTCTCAAATACGCGCGGACACGAGCGAGGGGCGTTCTCCTACTCTCTTTCTATTTTAATTAATTAACTTCTTTCTAAAATTGGTCTTCAGACAAGATTTCGGATCAATCTCATTCGTATTTCATTGCGAAAGATAGACAATATAATATGCTAATATATATATATATACATCATTAAAATATATATATACTATATTATATATATATATATATATATATATATATATATATATATTATATATTATATAATATATATATATATATATTATTATATATAATATATATATATAAATATAATAATATATATTATATACTTATATATATAGTATTATATATATTATATAATAGATTATATATATATATATATAATATATATATATATATATATATATATATAGTATTATTGATATATATAATTATATATATATATTACTATATATATATATATATATATATATATATACCTATCACTAACTATATATATATATATTATACATCATATATATATTTATATATCATATATATATACTATATATATATATACATAATAATATATTATAAATATATAATATATATATATATATATATATAATATATATATAGATATATATATATATAGATTATATATCATATATATTATAATATATATATATATCATATATATTATAATATATTACGTATATATATATTATATCAGTAGCGGCTCGTGTACCGGGAAAATGGGGAGGCTCTTCAAAATAATTAAAAATGGTATATATATATATATATATATATATATATATATATATATATGATATATATATATCCTATATATAGTATATAATATATATATATATATATATATATATATTATATATTATTAATATATATATATAATATATATATTATATATATATATATAATATATATATATATATATATAATCCAGGCTTGGGTTCAAGTACAAGTTACTTGTACTTGTACTTGTACTGTCCATTTTTTAAGAGTACTTGTAACTTTACTTGTACTTGCACGTTCTAAAAAACCAGTGTACTTTGACTGTGTACTTTACTATGTACTTGAGCCTTTTTGAACTTGGTACTTGTGCTTGGCTGGTACTTGCAAGTACTTTTGACATTTTTAACTTGCCAATATT
>JABUQX010036496.1:92500-98280 GCA_015478945.1 Trachelipus rathkii | reverse complement strand
TGAGATATATTAGCTGGTCACACACAGTGGACTGGCGGGTGTAGTATGGGTGAGGTGGGGATAACGGCTATTTCCCCCTAAAAGTAAACCAATTTAAAGTGAATTTGCTTCCATTCGAACTCAATATCTACTTATATGATATATTTATATTTATATATTTAGATATACTGAGAAAAGTTGTAAAGAGATTAAAATATTAATGTTTATTAATATAGATTCGTAAATTTTATTATTATATTAAAAATATATAACTGTTATTACTATTAATATATTAATTACAGAAATCTACTTGTAGTGTTTTATTATTCTTAATTATCAATTATTATATATATATCTATATATATATTTATATATATTATATATATACTATATATATTTATATTATATATATATTACCACTCTCCAAAAATTAACGCACAACTACTATATGAATGTTAACAGTTCCCGAAATGACCATGACGTGTGTAACTTCATTATCAAATACAATAGGCATCGGGCACACATTTAGGGTTTGGTAAGAATGTCTCGAGCCTGGTTCCCACTGGGACTGCGAATGGGTCCTGTATGTAATTGATGCGGTTGTCCTCCAATGTTGGGACGTTATCGCGGTGAAGTTTGTTGTGTGGATGGTGTTAGCTGCAATAACGTTATGGCCACCTCTGGCATAGCATACGGCTTGTAGTCGGTTGGCGATGCACTCGTCAATGAGGTGCCGGAATGGTCCTACTCACCGAAATCTGATCCATATCGACCGCACCGCGTTGCCCAGTGGCTGGAGGGTTCTGGCGATAGTTGCAGCTACGCAACTTGCAGTTTCAACATGTTCCACAATGTTCAATTGGGTTAGGTTGGAATAGTAATGCTGACCAATCTAAATGTCCTGATTTACACAGTCGTTAGGTATTCGGTGACCATCTGACCTGTGTGATCTTGAGTTTGTCACTGCACTAGACGAATCAGCCACAATGCACGGGGGTATTATGACACGACATACGGGTCCAGGATATCTGCGATGTACCGTGCGGAGATTAGGGAACCGCCATCTAGGACGTGCAAACTCTGTACGACCCGTTAACCGAATGCCTTCCCATACAATGAGAGACATCCACCTCCAAAATGTTCAATTTACTCTGCATATTACATGCAACGTTTTTCATTAGGTGTCCGGATTGACCTGAATCGCCGATTAGAGGTGTAGAGACCGGAAACAGCGCATTCCGTCCAATCGCCATACGGTCCCAATGTAGGTGTTCCGGGCAAAATGATAGTCGCGCCCGTCGATGCTCTCTTGGTGTGTCTTGGTAATATGGCCGGCCTTTGGGTGGCCGCAAATTATGTCCGCAAGACGTCGGAATATTGTATTTATCAATCCACGGCTCCAATGTACCTCCTGCAGCTGTATTAAAAGGTGCCTTGCTGTTGTATGGCTTTCTCTTACGGCCGCATGCGCAGAAAACGGTCTTCAACTCCAGTCTTGGCTCGTGGCCTTAATGGCCAGCCTACCTTGGCATGCTCTGGGTGGTCATGGACGTTGCAAACGACCCACTCACTGTTTTGCTTGCGCCAACAACACCGTCTAGCGAGCTTCCATCAAGTGTTACGTCACGTGCAATCCTTTCCATGGTTATAGCGGTTAAATTCGCACCTGAATGTACCACGTACTCAATTACCCCCAAAATTCCCCAATCCCTAAAGCTGGAGTTACGTGCTTGTCATTTACCTTAATTATAGCGTAGAGAACCTCTATACACCCAACACTTTAACAAACGCTTGTATACTGTGTACCGTGGTTATGTTATTCTACACAATAAATTTACACAGCGTTCTGTTCTTTCTGTAACCTGTTACAGTCAAATGATCCTTGGTCGTTAATTTTGACGAGTATATATATATATTAATTATATTAACTATATATATATATATATAAGTGATATATATATATATAGTATATCATATATAGTATATATATATATATATATTATATATATATAAGTAAAAAATATATATATATTATATTTAGGTCAGCCTCTAGAAGAGCCACAATCCATATCTCAAAAACTACAACAGCTACCGGGAAAAGGAATACATTGCTGGAATGCTGGTCCAATTTTAGTGCGGAAAATGTAAAAAAAAAAAAAATAAAAAAATAAATAAAAATATATCTCAAAAACTACAATAGCTACAGCGAAAAGGAATACATTTTTGGAATCCTCGTAAAATTTTGGATAAGAAAATGTAAAAAAAAATAAAAAAATAAAAAAAATTATTGTTAATAATTATAGTAATATGATTAGAGGGCCTATTTAGAGACCTTTTATTGGTTACTCGTTAAAATAAATAGACTTTCTATAAAATTTTGCTTTTTTTTTTTTAACTAAAGAATACCCCAAGAGTATACCGCACCGGCCTTCCGGGGAACTACGGGGTAGGACTAATTCCCCCCCTCCGGGGAGGGTCTCCGGAACCCCCGCTCTTTGGTATTTGGGTGTCGCGGGGGTTCCTCCGCCCCTCCCCTACGGGGTATGGAAAACGTCCCCCCCTGTGTTCCCCGTCGGCTCGAGCCCCCTAAATTGCCGTGTAATACCTTTACAAATAATATATATATATACTATGTCCCAGCCCCCCCCCCCCAAAAAAAAAAGCCAATTTTTTGTTTATTTTTTTTTATTTTTTTTTTTTTTACTTTCCTAACCAAATTTTACAAGGATGGCCAAAAATTATTTCATTTCGCTGTAAGCTTTTGCTAGTTTTCCGAGATAATGATTTTTATTTTTTTTTTTTTTTATTTTTTTTTTTTTTTTTTTACAGTTTCCTCGGTAAAATTTTGCCAGGATTCCAGCAATGTATTCCTTTTCCCGGTAGCTGTTGTAGTTTTTGAGATATGGATTGTGGCTCTTCTAGAGTCCGGGCCATATGTTTTATATATATATATATATATAATATATATATATTAATATATAATATATATATAATTATTAATTATTATATATATTATATATTATATATATATATATTTATATATATTATAATATATATATTATTATATATATATAATATATTACTTTATATATATATATATATATATATACGGTAATATATATATATATATATATTATATCGCCGGGATATATATATATATATATATATATATATATATATATATATATATAATATTATATATATATATATATATATATATTTATATATATAATATATAATAAAATTATATATATATTATAAATATATATAAATATATTTATATATATATATTTGTGTGTGTTTGTTTGTGAAAGGTAAAGTTAAAAAAAATACAATAAATAAACTTTAAAAGTTTTATACACTTCAATCTCTTCAATATATTACAAAGTTTTCATCATATTTTTACAGAGTGGTTTGCCCGAGACAACTTTATCATTGGATGGCAAAAGTAATACCAAAACTTACACAAAAAAGAAAAGAAGTTGAAAGCAAAAAAAAAAAAAAAAAAAAAAAAAAAAAAAAAAAAAAAAAAACAACGGCTAAATTTTACATACCACAACATTTTAAAATGTTTTTCCATTCTTATCTATATATAATATATATATTAATATATATATGTATAATATATATCATATATATATATATCTATATATATATAATATATATTATATATATTATATATTATATATTATATATATATATATATATATATATATATATATGTATACTATATAATATAATATATATTATAATTATATATATATATATATATATAAATATATATATATATATATAATATACTATATATATATATATACTGTATATATATATATATATATATATATAATATATTATATACATATATATTATATATATATAATATATATATAGTATAATATATATTATATTATATATATATATGATATATACTATTATATATATACTATATATATATATAAAGGGTTGGCCGGCTCATCTGGTGCAACGCGGCACACAAAATCATTGTTTCGGTATGGATGCGAGTTTAAAAAATATAAGGGGTATATGGGCAGTGCAGTGAGAAAAAATTGTGGTTCTCGAACCAATCGTATATATATATTATATATATAAATATATATATAATATATATATAATATAAGTAGTATATAATATATATAATATATAATATATATATATATTATATAATATATATAAAACTATATGAAACTGATTGTAACTTAGTGTAACCAAATGTAACCCTAAATTAAAAGTTGATCATAGAAATAGAAAATAGTAGAAATAGAAGAGGAAGAGTGTTCCAAATTTTTAACCAGTAGAGTACATAAAGAATGAGCATAGCTAACAAGTTTGTGATTAGAGAGCTGTACAAAGAAGGATAAGACCGTGTAGATATACAAACACACAACTCTCATTAAGATGAAGTGTCCTTTGTAATAGTGATTTTTTTTAGAATGAGAGAGAGAGAGAGAGAGAGAGGAAAGAGAGAGAGAGAGAGAGAGGAGAGAGAGAGAGAGAGAGAAGAGAGAGAGTTGATGCCAAGAAAAGTCCTAATTTTATATATATATATATATATATATATAGTATATATATATATATATATATATAATTAAAATATAATTATATATATATATATATATATATATACTATATATATATATAATATATAATTCAGATTATGTGACGCGTACTCCACGCAAATGCGAACAATCTCTCTATACATAGCGAACAACTGAGAGTATTGTAAAGAAGTTCCGAAAATCTCTTCAGATCTCTTAAGCTCTTAGAAGCTTGAGAGAGAGAGAGAGAGAGAGAGAGAGAGAGAGAGAGAGAGAGAGAGAGAGAGAGAGAGAGAGAGAGAGAGAGAGAGAGAGAGAGAGAGAGAGAGTAGTCATGTTGTTGTGAGAAACTATGCTGTCCTTCCTTAATAAATAATGGGTAAACGAAAGGCCAAAAACATTAAAGAAAGTGTAAGTTTTGTATTTTTTAGGATGTTGTAATTAAATGGAAAATACTGATTGATATATCTGCTAAATGAAATAATGTAAATAGGATTGATTTGTTAATCTACTAAATGAATTAATGTGAATAGAATTAATTCATTTCTCTATTAAATGAATTAATGTAAATAGAATTGATTTGTTTTTCTACTAAATGAATTAATGTAGGTAGAATTAATCTACTCAACTGTTAAATGAATTAATGTAAATGGTATTGATTTATTTATCTACTAAATGAATAATTGTGGATGTAATTGTTTTATATATCAACTAAATGACTTAATTAATTCATTTACCTACTAAATGAATTAATGTAGATAGAATTAATTCATTTATATACTAAATGAATTAATGGTGTTTGAATTATTTCACTTATCAACTAAATGAATTAATGTAGATAGAATTGACTCATTTATCTAATAAATGAATAAATGCAAATAAAATTAATTATTTTATCTACTAAATGAATTAATGCAGAAGATAGATTTAATTAATTTGTCCACTAAACGAATCAATGTAGATAGAATTGATATTTTTATCTATTAAATGAATTAATGTAGATAGAATTAATTCATTTATCCACTAGATGAATTAATGTAGATAATATTGATTCATTTATTTATTAAATTAATTATTTAAGATGAAATTAAATAATTTATCTTCTAAATGACATAATGTAGATGGAATTAACTCGTTTATCTACTAAATAAATATACATATATGTAGATAGAATTAATTCATATATCAACTAAATGAATTAATGTAGATATAAATAATTTACTTGCTTACTAAATGAATTGATGT
>JABUQX010036496.1:50000-85000 GCA_015478945.1 Trachelipus rathkii | reverse complement strand
AGGAAGATGGCTGGTGTGATTAAATCCTTGGTGGACGTAAAGGAATTACGTCTTGAGTGTGCTAGTATTTTGCATGAGGGTATGTTGTTACCTGTGTTAAGAATAGTAGTGAAATTATGGTCTGGAATAATAGGTAAAAATCTAAGGAACTATGTGTTCAGATGGACAGTCTTAGGGACGTGTTAGGTGTGAGAAAAATTGATAAAATGAGGAATGAACGCATTAGTTAGCTGTGTGGTGCGGAGAAAGGAGTAAATGAAAGAAAAAATGAAAGTACATTGAGGTGGCTTGGTCATATGGAAATAATGGGTGATTGTCGGATGGTTAAGCGGATGTGTAGTGGTGAGTATGCTAGCACTCGACCTGTTGGGAGACTGAAGAAAAAGTGGATTGAGTCAGTAAAGGAATGCCTGAAGGAGAGGAATGTGAGTGTGGCAGAAGCGAGAAGAAAGGTGCATAATAGGAGTGAATGGCGGGGTTTTGTGAGGGGGGTATGGTTGTGAGCCTGGCCCAAAGGATGAACCTCTCATTGACGAGATACCACAGGGAGGGTCCGTCGCAGTCTTGTGAAACCCTAGAGTAGAGTTGTAAGACTGCGACGAGTTCTCACTTAAGGGCATGTTGTTCTACTACTTTTCTGTTTCCGGTGTATGCGAGACACCTCACCCCAATCTGGGGAAAGGACGTAGATGATATATATATATATATATTATATATATATATATATATATATTATATATATATTACCATATATATATATTATATATATATGATATATATATATATTTATATGATATATGATATATATATAATATATATATATATATATATATATAAATAAGTCATTTGTTGTTAGATATAACTAAAGAATTAAGCTATGAACGTGGTAGTTTAAATTATATAAATAAATGGCCTTTTTGCTTTTATTATTATAGTTCGCATTTTCCAAGCTTGCAAATCTTATGTTCAGTGACTATGTGGCTTTATATTATTCACTACCCAGAGATATGCGCAAATTATTTTAATAATGATTATTTCAGCGGTATTGTTGAAGGAAATCTTTTTAATATTTAGACTAAAATTTCCTAAACTTTGATATATCCAAATGAATCGTTTACGTCTTATAAATCGTTAATTTTTCCCCCTTTTCTTTGGTCTCTTCCTTGGGAGTCTTGTTGGCATAATGATTTATGCCTTTACTTCTTCCCTCAACGACAGAAGATCGAATCCTTTGGATGAAATCAATAGGAGCCTTAATAATATCACTCATTCGTATTGGCAACATCTCGTCTATCAGAAACAATGGAGAACGAATTTATAAAATTCATTCGCTGAGTAAAGAGAATTGACGCTGTTAATGATATAGAAAATTAATCAGTTGAAATTGCCAGACAAAAAGAGAAATAAAGCTCATTACGAAGATTAGAACTAAAGTGAATAAGCTGAAGAGGCTATTGAAATAGAAAGGATATTAACAGACTACCTAATGAGCCTTCAAGAATATCTACAAATCCTTTAATAACTTTATAGATCTGATAAATAATAAAGAGGGAGATAATATATTAAGAGAAATCCTACATAGGATAATGAGGATATAATACGAGACCCTCCCAATATAGAGATGCCCTTATTACTAAGGAGTTTATACTAAAATAATCAGCCATTCCCACTACCTATGTAAAGTGAAATAGACGAACTAGAGGGTATAAGTATGCCAATAATGCCTGCAGGAATATTTGGCATAGAAATCAACATGGTCAAAGAAGATGAGGAAAATAATGACAAGGACAACAATTCGGTAGTCTTAAAGGATTAAAAAGGATCTTCTCTGGTTCCCTATTCAATAAAATCAAAAAGAAGTTAGGAGAAGAGTTTGAGAACAAACAATCCTGGAAAAAAGTTAAATAAAGGTCACATTTAAATGATAGAAATAACAACACAAGGAATCAAAAAGATAATTTTTCTTCAAAATTTGACTTAAAGTAAATTTTCAAAATTTGAAACTGAAGCTAATGCTTAGCTAACAATATATATATATATATTAAAAATATACTATTAATTATAATATAGAATATATAATATATGTAATAAAATATAATTAAATATATAATTAATATATTATTATATTATATAATATATATATATATATATTATATATATAATTTATAATATAATATATACTTCCCAGAAAAAAAGCTCACAGAAATTTGCAAAAAATTGGACTGTGAAATATGAAACAAAGAAATTTCATTAGGTTAATCTATCTGTATACATTAGCAATTATAATCTATTTTCCTAATTCTGTTAAATATTATTATTTAATTATTAATATATTATTTATATTATAATATATCATATATATTATATATATATAATATATATAATTAATATATATATATATATATATATTATATATTACATATTTGTAATAATATTGTAATTCCTAAATCAAAATATATTTACTCTTAAAAAATAAAAAATGAAAATAGTGAAAAGGAACAATCGTGCTCTCCTTTAGGATAAAAGTAAGTTACAGCACTCTCAAAGTTATTTAAACACTCCTGTAGAGTTTCTATATCTGATTCGATTCGGCTCTAAGGGACAAATCTGGCAAATAAAACTAATAAGAAAAATACAGTCAGGTTATGATAAGTTGTTAGGTATACACAAAAGAAATCCTATTGTAGATACAATTTTATCATAACCCTGAATAATTATCATACAGACCCTTGAAACAGAGCACGGGCCCACTCATTTTTTTATAAGTAAACAATTCCGTCTTTTATAAATTTAAAGAACACATACCCGACGAGAATGACACGTTTGAATGGTCACATTCAACCAACTTGTTCATTATGTATTTTTTTAAAGCTTGATAAAAAGTGTTTTCCATAAAAAAAAAAAAAAGAAATTGTTTCTACTCCTATTAGCCATTGTATCCTTATTTTAAACTTTTGTAACCTTCAGTTTCTTTTAAATCGATTCCTCGTTTCTTTTATCACTATTCTTATTATTTTTTATTATAGAGCATATCTTGTAATTTTTTCATTTGAAATCGGCGGTAACAACCTCTGATAATAGAGGTAACAATTTACCATAAATTAAATATTAATATATACTATCGTGATGTTAATTATAGAAGAATATATAAATCAATTAAGATATACAATATATTAATATATATTTAATTATAAGAATAATATATTATATTATAATTATATAAATATATAATTTTAATATATATATCATGAATAGAGACGAGAGAGAGAGAGAGAGAGAGAGAGAAGTTCATGCACAAGACACCCACCACTGCCCACAGAGAAGCGGCCACACTGGTTTGAATAAAATAATCAACTCCACGGGTGGGTCCTGGCTCATAAATATTTTGAATTTTCAAAGAATATTTGAATCGCCAATTGAATATTAAGTCAAAAATAAATTAAAAGCTGGTAATAGTAGCCAAAGGGGCTTCACCCCCGATTTTTATAAAAATCACAGGATATACTCTAAAAAAATTATAATGAAGAATAAAAAAAACAAACGCGGCGGTCTTTTAGGGAAAAAAAGTTGCAGCCTCTCAAAGTTGTTAAAATTCCCATAAGATTTTCTTATAAAAAAAAAAAAATTTTAAATCACAGGATATACACTAAAAAATAATAATGAACCATAAATAACCAAAATGATTAAGTCTTTAGGAAAAAATGTTACAGCCTTTCAAAGTTAAAAATTTTCTCATTGGCTTTCTTATAAAAAAAAAAACTAGTGCGGCCTCGTGTTTCGTTTTAGGGCCTATCCTAGTTCAGGTCATGATAAGATTTGTTAAGTATACATAGATTTTCTCTGTGTATACCTAACAAAACATTCATAACCTGAACTAGAGGGCCTGAAATGAGACCCTAACCTTAGACATGGAATCCAAAATGAAAACCTAAGGGGATGGAAAAATGACAGACTTTGAGAGGCTGTAACTCTTCTTCCTAGACCGCCACGTTTTGGATTTTTCTATATTTCTCATATATTTTTTTAAAGTATATTCCTGTGAATACTGCTACAAAAGTAATGATTATATTCGTCAAATTTCAGATTATGCCAAATAGCTATAAAAAGATGTCTTTCCATGACACTTTAATTACAATAGATCCTTAATATTTATAACAAATAAATAAATAATATTTTAAGAATTTATTCAGTTTTTTATGTGTAAAGAGAAATAGAGTTACTGTTAAAGTAGGAGGATTCAGATAAGATTATGAGATTAACCTTTTAGAAGTGTTATGAACCAAAATTAAGAATAGGGGTCCGGATTGAGACAATAAATGAACATTTTAATGAACAGATGCGGGATATGTCGAACCGCAAAATTTGCATAGCGAGAGGGTTCCATGCACATGTGCAGACTGATGAGTGATATTCGTGTGGAAAATACAGAGGCGTGCAAGTATCCCTCGTGCACAGACACACTCTTGCCAATAAAGACTTGAAGTCTTGTCGGGAGAAAATAATAATTAGTTAATGACTGCGACCTTTGTCCAATAGCATCCGAACTAGATTACCATAGACAAATCTCCTCAAAAGATAAGTAGCGGTCGATATTTTGGCCTCTCTGTCAGCGAATTTCGTTAGTCAGTGTGAAATTGTTGTAAAGCGGATACGCGATTGTGTTTTAAATATGGGGCAAGCACCACCTGTAGGTGATGGAACAATTCTGAATTTATGATTTAAAGATTTTGATGTTAAAGGATTGAATTCGGAGAAAGCGAGCATCAGTATGAGCCATTAGTCTGCCGCGATAAAATTGACAGCATGAGGGAGAGGAGGCCATTACGGAGAGATGCGGTCGAAAGAAAAGCAACGTACACACACTGTCCCCTGTATTTGTAGCCGTCTTTAAACATTGCGTAATAATCCACCTTGAATGCTGAATGACAGGAATGATGAAAATAAACTAGGCAGTGGGTGCTAGATTCTGGAGGATGGTCGGGATTAGGCAGAATGTAGGAACAGGTGTTCATAACCTAAAGGTGTATACTCCTCATCATAGGAGTAACGACGGGCCCTTTTTTCGCGTCTTCCTGTGTTATATGATGTTTATAAACTGTGTTGCAACATGCCAGTAATGAGGATCTGAGTTTATCTCTCGCGTATTCGCTTGGTAAGAGGCGATGTTTGGATATTTGAAAGCGAAGACACTTGTATTATGCACATGATGATTCCTTTCGATAAGATGGAGTTGCATCACATCGGAATTCGACTTCATTGGCCAACCGGAGGTCGATCGGACTCCGTGTGAGATACGGATCTCTTCATTTTGTAATTTGATCTAAAATGTATTAGAGTTGCGAGCTCAGACCATTCACTATCGCAGCCATTAGTCCAGCTTTGTCGGTATTAGGGTCGTGTGGAGACGTAAAAGGGAGACTTGGCTTATCAGCACCCAAGATTGAGGCGATGAATGCTTAATAGTCAACCAGCTTATCACAAGTCGTATTCAGTTTAATGTGCGTGTGATATGTTAGTGTGACTGTAAGTCCAGAATTGTGAACCAATATAAATTGTTTCAAAAGAATAAGCAGGTTCTTCGACTCCTTTTTTCCTAAAAGTACTTCTTGAGGTTTTGATTGTGTGGAGAGATGAACCATTGAAGTGACCCCATGCTGGGAAATTATTCTCGTAATATTTTGCTAGTTGTAAGTGCCTTTCAAGTATATGCATCCTGGTACCGGCAACAGTATTACTCGCTAGGGTCAATCACCTGATTGATAAACTTGGGACCGGTCTCTTGGTAAGAAATTAACGAGTAATTGTAATGCCAGAGTAAGATAGTACACTAGAACATTACCGGCGCGCGAACACCATCATTCAGAGTAAAGTGCGTGATTGAACAGAAGAGCACCAATGTTTATACTGAACCATGTAACTCTAGCAAGAAACCAAATTAGTTTGATCATGCACTTGACTGGCAATATTATAGCTAGTTTTATATTGTATCATTAAGCTTTTCGAGAGTTTAATGGAACCAAGATCATCCACAGTTGAGAAGCTTGTTCCGGATGTCATGATCATTTTTATAAAGGGATCCGAGGTCGAACGATTTTTGCGAAGACCCCAAACGAAGTTTCGAAAAGACAGCGTACTCTCTCGAAACAGGTGAAGAAGGTGGCCTGGACATTTTCCAGAATTTTATCAAAGGTATATGACAGGTCAGCCGAAATGATTCTTTTGTGTTACGCACCCTCGGATCTATCACAGGCTTGGTATAGGATTACAAAAGCTGTTAATCCTGAAATTATAGAAAAAGCAGTAATGGTCGACCGGCTAAGAACGCTTGTATGGCTGAGTTGTGAATATACGAAACATATGTTACGAACAAATGGCCAAGCGGCAACCCCCATTTTTTTCTTTTCCCTCCCCCTAGACCCTATTCGCAAGTGAATGTTTGATACTCTGCTAAGTATATTAAAGGTACGCGGTATATGATAGATCTTCCCTTCGCTGGTTGAATAAAGCTGCGAGCATGTTAATTCTCATTTTTTAAAGTCTTTAGGAAAGCTGAAATGAACTCGAGTACGTAGCGAAAATACTTATATCCTATATTTCATTCTTGCAACAGCGGTAGGAGTAGGGATCGTATCCGTTATATTCAGCCCATATATGAGGACGTCCATGGTGATAAGGTGTTGGATCATGCAAGATATCTGTTTCAACTTCTACAGAAGGAAATGGGGAGTTACAGAGTGTGACATATCGAAGTAATTAAATTCGAAATTATTGTTTATGTTGTTTGTGCGATTTAATTCGACGAAATCATTCCGCTACAGCTGCTTTAAAAATAATGTTTGGGGTGGTGTGGGTCCTTTTGTATTGCCTGTATAGGTTTTTCTTTTCCCGGTTAGCTTGTGCACACTCTTGGGACTACCATGGGGTTCCCGAACGCCTATCTGCGGAAGATTGCGGAATGCAAGCTTCCGCTGTTGTGATGATAACTTGTTGGATGTGCCTACTTAAAGACATAGACAAAAAAAATGCCATGGTTATGGAGCGTTTGTACTAAGAAGCATAACTCGTACTCTGCTCATTTCTGAGATATATACTGCATATGTTAGTAGATTTCAAGCAATAAGTATAAGAGATTTAGGTTGTTCAACAATTATCAAGCAAGAGTTTTTGCACTGCCTAAAACACTAAACTTTAATGCAGATTATTATTTAAATATAATTGATTGGAAAAAATAAACAGTCACCCAGCCACCTATTTTGAAGGATTTAACAACTGAAGAAATTTAAAAATTTGTAAATAGGCCAATTAGCACTGTTTTGTTTCCATGATACAGCCAGGATGTTGAGCATGTAGAAAATGTAGTTACACACGCGTCACAAGTAGGAAATGCACATAGAAACAGAATGAGTATATTTTGAATGTAATAAATCCAGAAAAGAAAAGAAATTCCACAGCAAAAAAACCACTGGTCCAAATAACTATTTAGATTTATTAATGATATTAGAAACTATTTTAGTAAGGGACAACTATTTTTTTTTTGTCAGTTCGAAAACTAATGTTAACTCACTTTCTTTTAGTTAAACTTCGGTAATCTGTCAATCAATATATATATATAATTATAGTATATTATATATATATATAAGTATGATATATATTATATCATATATATATATATATATATTATATATAATATTATATATATAACTCATCTCCATATAGTAACATCATATACGATTCTATATAACCATTATATGCATCTTATACTAACGCCATACTAATACCCCGCACTCTACTATAACTAGATATTACACTGTATATGTATATTACAACATCTACATATAACTATTTTATTTATTGATTTTTATACGTCATTTAAATTATAAATTCCCATATATCTCTTAAACTTAAGAACTTTTTTTTATTAAAAGGGAATAGAATAAAAGCATTGAAATAATTAACCAAGTTAAGTTATTGTGCTACTTTAGAACATTATTATAGAACATTCATATTGTCTAAAAAAGCAATGATTATTACGAAATATCTATTAGAAATACGATCAAACATTATTATATCATACCCTTAAAGCATTAAGATTACATATATTATAACTAATATTTAAATAGTAATTATTATAGCTACTTAATATCAGATACTCATAATCAGGAAGGTGAATTTATATAGTATATGACTTTAGTTTACTGGTCATTTACAGCTATGTATATATATACTGCGTATGTTACATGCTTTAGAACTCGATAGTTTTACTGTATATTAGACTTATATATAGTTTTACTGCTTATAACTCTATCATATATTATTACTATTATATATATACATATCTATATAAAGCATGATATTATATATATATATATCTAAATAGATATATGTGGTTACCTATACATCTTATGGGTAATAAGTTATATACTGCGCATCTTATGATGTGTATTTACTTGCTTACTGCCTTATTTAACTCCATGTTGATTTACTGCTTTTAACTCTATTGATTTATCTGCTATATAAAGCTCATATGTTATCATATATATATAATACTCAATCATGATTCATTAACATATACATACTCTGATTAAAGAGTATATAAATGTTATAATTCATGTATATTATATATAATCTATAGATAATTAAGAGAGTTGATGATAATCCGGGATATAGCACTCATAGATAATTGTTATAGTTATAGCTTACTGTCCGTCGTCCGTCGGAATAGGGTTACGCTTCTTAGTGATCTTGTTGTGTTATGAAAACGCTTACTACTGTCTAACTCATGTCCTGTCTAATCGCATGCTTCTCATGCATTCTCTCGTTTTCTCAATTGTGGGCTCTCGTTCTTGTAGCCATTCAGCTCCTTGATCATCTCTTTCTGCTATTCACCTCGCCTGCAGGCGGTCCTGCATATCTATCAACGATGTTCATCGTGTTACGCTAAGTCTTACTAACCTCTTTTCCTCATCTCTTTTACTCGCTTTGATAGTACATTCCTGCTTTATGTCTTCTTTGCCATCTCCGGCGTTCACGTTCTTACTATCAGTTCTATGCTCCAACATTGATTGTTTTTCATCATCTTTTTGCCTAAATGTCCTATCTCCATATTTATTCTGTATGTTCATATTTGCACATTGATCTTATTGCTCATTCATCACCATATGATGTCTCATCTCTGCTAAGTTACTCCTTCATGAAGTTTCTCTTTATTCTATATCCTTTATTATCTAATCTTTCTTAGTCTTCTTCCAAATTTATTGATTCAAGATCTCATACTCCTTGAGTCTGTTTAGCCTGTATTTCCTACTTTCATGCCCTCTAGTTTGTCCTTAAACCATGTCTCCTCTGTTTCCCTTATAGCATTATAGGTTGGCTAACTACTCTTAAACTTTCTTTCACCTGCTACACCCAGTATATTGATCTTTCATCAGCCCTTGCCTCTCTAGCCATAACCTTACGCTATCAATAGTCCTACATCACTGCAGTATCTCAGCAACTCTACCGGCGAATGCAGAATCAACCTGCACGTATCAGCTTCTGCACACAGCCGTGGTACTGACGCATTCAACTGCGTCTTTTTATTATGTGGGGACCATGTGTCGACTGGACCTTCAGTGAGTTGGAGCATCCGGTTACTTTACCGCATTCTCGAGTCCAACGAACGTGGAGGTCCCGTGTTCGAATCCCCGCTGTAGTACCATTCAGGTCAAATCTTCTGTGTCTCACTAGATTTAAAATGGCTCCTATGAATTGAGTATTCACAATTCTATGGTTAAGAGGCTCGCGAGAAATCCGAGCAGAGCCTTTTACAAGCTACGCTATGTACAACTGTTCTTTTGTGTAGTACACACGGGTGCGTTATTGGCACCTAGCCACACATCGACATAAGGCGACCGCGGTTGACTGTAATCTCCTAAGTCGACTGCTGATGTTCCAGTGTTCTGAATCCCGCTTGATGGAGAGTAAAATCTCCTTGAATACTCACAAATCATTCATTTAATATCACATATGGGATGCCAGTCCTGTTGATGACTCATGCTCTTGTATGAGTGGACTGATAAGTACAACACAACCGCAATTCTGCTTATAATGCTACGTCTCTTGTATTAGCGTATCCTATTTGGGAGTCAACCGTAGGATTCAGGCTTCCTCATTATGTGTTGAGCTATCGGCTATGTTAACTACTCAAGCACACGCGGCGAGAGTTTTAATCCTTAGACTCGTTATCGATCCTCACTGCATAGCAGAGAGTTTAGTATAGATCTCTCTTGTACACTACATTCACACATTTGCATAGAAAAATATATTACAATTCGTATTCTGCACGTATCTACTATCTACAGCACTATATGGGCGTATATTATTCGAGTTCTTTCAACCGTTATCTTCAAGCTTCTCCATTCATACCCTATTGATCTCTCAACCTCGTCACTCCACCTCTCTACGGACAGCGCTCCATTTACCACACCATCACACGCATCACAGACACATTTCTACCGATGCTCTTACATTCATGTACGCACACTACATTGTCATACCACGCAGTCTATTCACCTGCGAAACCCACATCTCGTTAATCTATTTACCGTTCCTTTACTCATCTTCACATTCTACCATCACGCGCCAATCTATCATCGAGTATCATATTGCCTCATTAATTATCTCTCATGTCCATTTATCCGAGCTCGCTACCTACCTCTTTTATAACCTCTTAGCTCACAGTGATTCCAATTATCTAATAAACTTAAAAGTCTATTTCAATGAAACCAGTATAGAATTTGTCAACAAGTGGAAGTGCAGTTTAAAGAATTTTTAGCTGCAGAATCTACTATATTATCTAATCTTATTTTATCTCTACCCTTGTTCTCTCACATTAGACACTATGGATAGCCTTACTTGTAGTACATTTATATTCATGTTGCATTATCACTACTATTCTCGGTGCTTCTCTCTACTCTCACAATATTTTTCTTTCTAACACGCCTCCATTAATACCACTCTATCTAAGTTGGTCTCAAACAGTAAACTTTACTAAAAATTTTATGAAATTTTATATCTATAAAGACTCATCTCACATTATAATCCTTTTGACGTACATCAACTCAAACTCATAGATCCTCACTGTCAGTGTAATTGTACTCAGGATAAAGTCTGTTCCTTTCCAATGACATTCGAGCGCCCAATCTCCGTCAATATTATGCAAGTCATTAAGAATCTCATTATACTTGCTATTATTCATGGCTCCGAAAATTTAATCTGCAAAATAAAATTTAACAAATATATTGACTCAAAAAATTTATTGCAGAGAAACTTATTCCAGAGAATTTTTTTTTACTTTTAACAAAACCGAATACAAAACCAAATGACAATCCTAAAACTGGACCCTCTGCCCATTTCAAAATATTATAAGATCTAAGAATTTATAACCCCAACCTCCATTCAAAATATGCCCTTTCTACTCGATCATAGTTACATAGCTTATAAAAATATATTATCAAAGTTATATTAATAATGATATATACTTAATATACTTATGTTTTTACTTTTTTAATATATATTAATATTAATTATTAATTTTATTATATAATATATATATCATTATTAATTACATGTGTATCAATCCATACCGTAGAATGAGAAATCTATCACATAGACAACCGCATCTTTCTTTCATTACGATATGTTTCTTCATATTTTAGTATTACTCCACTTACTGTATATATAATTATTTTAATGTATTAGCATATTTGAAATATATTATCTAATAACTACTTATTATTAAAATATGGTTTATCTTTTTAAATATTAATGGATATTATAATACCTTTATTTAGTATAATAATCCCGTACCTTCATAAACGGCTTTTCATTTTCTTCCTCTGTATGATCCCATGCTCCATATCCTAGTATTCTAAACAAAGAAACAGGTGATGTTGTAATATTATAAATGTGTCTTTAAATTATCTCTCATAGATTATATATATTACGTGTATAATAGCTCATATTATATAGTAACATACATAATTAATATATAGGATAATAAATGATACCTTAATTTTATATAGAGTTTAGATACATATAATACATATATTATCCAATTAAATACATAATAAGTCATAAATATATGAGATATATTAATTCACTGATATATATGTGAATTAATTAACCTGGTGTTTTTGCATATTTTATATGAATAATATAGTGAATGAATACTTTAAAGCTGAAAAGAGAAAAGAAGTTGTATACTTAAAGGTAATATAAACTCTAAAACTAATAATAATATTAACTTATTGATACTATTTATCTATAAATAAGTGATACACATAGTTTATTCTCTTAATCTTTCTATGTTTGCTGTCAGGTTTTATAGTGTTTAAAACAATAGTTAACTCTCATATATTCATTATGACCTACTTAGTAGTGATATTAGGTCTGATATGATTTATAAATATATACCTCATGTCTTAAGGTAGTTAATCCCCTTTGTTCTTATAATACATAATGAGTTATTGTATAAATGGCGATAATGTTAGCAGCACATCTGCTATTCTGTGTCGTGTTCTCTAAATACGCTGTATTAACATCTATTATAACTAATACTGTAAAACTGAATCTTTTAATTAACTCTTATGGTGGTGTGCACAATATATCTATAGAATCTTGTTATTAAATATATTGTTGTTTTATTTATTACTCATATATTGTTATGCTATATCTACTCCATTTGATATATAATGATAACTATATATACTATGTTTTCAAAATCGTCCTAATATCATAATGATTTTGAAATATCTCACTTTAATTATTAATATCAAATATGCAGCTTGACTATGATGACCAGTGCCCTCTTGTTTTTCATGAGCCCCACCACGCAAAGGCACTACTCACTCCCCGCCACCCTCAGACTGGTATTAGCGTCCCTGACGCTCCCCTGCCCGCCGCGTATACCGCCCTGCTCAGTGATCGTTTGTGTACGCTACGCGTCGTGTGTTGCTGTGTGTGTGTGTGGGGTCGCGTGCTGAATATTCGCGTATCACCGCCACGCCGCGTTGCGCCGTCTAGTGTGTAGTGTGTGTTGAAGGCCGAGGTGCCTAAATTGATTTCCGCTTCGTTCATGCACTAACACTGTGACGATAGATCAGTGTAGAGTAGGCTAGCTGATCAGTTTGTGCGTGTGATGTGTTATGCGTCCTCGTGCCTCTTGTGTGCCATAGGTGCTCGTTTGTAGATGTGATATGGTTGTGTAGCTGATGTGGTGGTATGTGATAGTGTGTAGTGTTGTGTATGTGATGTGAGTAGTAGTGGTTTGATGATACAGTCTTTCTGATATGGATGCATAGCGTGTTGTGCCCATGGCACTGAGTCTATTAGATGATGAAAGACTATATAGCCTGATATGAAGGATAATAATATGGTTACTCTTTTGTACATGCCAGTTTCACACGTAAATAGATATTTACTCTTAGTATACAAGCTATAGAAAGGAATTAGTTCTGGTGTACAAAAGCTTCTAATATGTGTCATTTAATCAGTGTACAGGCCTCATGAAAGATGTTTGAAACCAAAAATAAGAGTAACCTTGATCTGTAATTGCGTTTGATTTTTTGTTATTCAATGAACGAATTTTTGCACACAGAATATGTAACGCATAGAGAGTGAAATGTATAGTGCCTCGTAATGAGGCGTGAGAGTTAGCCGTAAGAGTGAACTAGTGTTCTGTTTGTTGTGTGTTTGCTGCGACAAGCTGAGCGTGAGATGAAATGATATAGTGTTGTCATAAGCATGCGTGTGTTGCACATACGCTCATCATCAGCTTGTGTCCTACATGATGTACTGAAATGTCGCGAGATGAGTGCGTGCGTGACTGTGTTGCAATATCAGAGGTCTGATTATCCTATGCACCAGATGGTAGATATTATGTATTGTGCGCTGCGACTGCAATAATTAACTCGTCCTGAATGATAGGGTGATAGGTGGTACTTCTGAATGGTGTGACGCTCAAACTGTGTATAAGCGTAATGGCTTAATCTGTGTGAATCAATTCTATAATAAACGACACGTGGTGATGCAGCTAGTAATGATATGTGCGATAAGCTAAAGTTAGAGTCATTTCAAAGAAATGAAGCCCACTAAACGCTAAGACACCCAAAACTATTTGAAATAAATATTTACTATGTAATACAGTGGCAAGTTATAGTATAGAAGATAGTTGTAGCATATTCTGACTAATATATACTGCAAATAAGGTTCATAACCATTTAAAATGACATGATAGTAAGTGAATAAATATATAAGTAAAGTAATGAATCTAAAGTGCATATCGTTATATTTTCCTTGTTGTGCTTATCCATAAGCTCCTCGATAATTGACTAGTGATTGATTCATCAGTAGTGAGAGATAATGAAAGGAGTGTTCACAATAGACTTAACTAGACTATGTACGAATTAGCTGAATGATTAGAGAGTAAACCTATCCAGATAAGCTGATCGGAGTGGTTCATCAAGGAAGTGTGTTTAAATTATGATAAACGAGGTACATATCAATTACCCTGGGTACAATCGACTATTCTCTGCTGCTGCCATAAGTGGGTGCAGTTATGATGATAATGATAGTGCATATGTGTGTCTTATATATATATATGATGTATGTAACAAACTCATGA
Source organism: Trachelipus rathkii (assembly GCA_015478945.1). NCBI lineage: Eukaryota > Metazoa > Arthropoda > Malacostraca > Isopoda > Trachelipodidae > Trachelipus > Trachelipus rathkii. The sequence goes on along the minus strand of JABUQX010036496.1, from coordinate 70,338 downwards.
AGTCATAGTTAATGCTCTAGAGTCTTAGATAGTAAGTTATTAGTATCTTATAGTGCCTAATGATATTATGATGCAGATCTTGTGATACCGCGACTAGCGGTAGGAGAATCATAACCTTCAATCATATTTGATTCTACTCCTCTTTTTATATACTCTGTTATAGGAAATACAGTCAACTCTATCTTTTAGTTCTGCTCGTCAAGCATAATTTAGCTGCAAAGTCTTCTGAATACAATTATATTTATAAGTATGGACAGTACTATGAAAGTGATTCTTACGATGCATCAAAAGTCAATATTACTCGCAGTTGCATGATAAACATAGAGAGTAGATATCCTAAAGGTATCATATCAAATAAGATAGACTCAATCTTTAGATGGAAGTAATGTTTATTATAAGATTGCATTTCTCATCGCTATAGTGTGATTACAGAGTGTAAAATTTGCTCTAGAGATAGCCTACCGTTATTGTTTGTTATACAGCTAAAAGTCTGAGAGAGCGCTGTGTGAACTTTTAGTAGATAGATATTCTTTGTTATTAAATAGACCTATGGTATTAATTGTGTATTAGGAGCATTTTTGATGATGATTGCTGATGAGTGCGTGACAAGAAATTTTAATGTCCATTAGTCGACTATGTACTGGATATATTAGCTCTTATAAATTAATATATTAAATATATTATAATAAATAAGCTAATAAGTTTATAACATTAATAAAATATATAATAGATATATATACTGATAAATAAATAATAACTTTAATATTAATATATTAAATTATATAAAAGAAAAAAATTCATAATAGATTTATTGATAATGAGGATGTGAGAGTGTAGATTACCTCTGTAGATTATCAAATAGAGTACTAAATGAGAGTACATGAGCAGATATGCTATAGTTAAATATGAGAGAGCTCGTGCTTCATGCATATTTTTCAATAAATTATTTTAAGTAATAATATATAATGATAGTAATTAGTACAGTGAAACATGCTAACTATGTTGAATCCGAACAGGACCAGAAAATATATACATATACAGTATCAAGATACTGAAATATAAACACACAAATGACTAAAAGATTCATATATAGAATAAGTAATTAGATTAGTGAAGATAATATAATGCAGTATAGAGAGGCGTATTATTGTTGTCGATAAATCTCACTCTTCGTCCCACGACTGATCGCAATAAAGAAATTTGCATGTTTACTTTGTTAAAGGATGAGAGAGATATAAGTTGTGAAGCATACGTTAGCTAAATTTTATTCAATCTATCAGCTCACTGTAGTCAGTGACATGAAAAAGACGACATAATAAAATATGTTCAAACATAATATTTGATAATATTTCTTATATAAAAATAGAAAATAGATAAATTTATCATATATATATTAATATACAAAAATAATTAAATAAATAAATGTAATGAAATTAACAATTTAGTGAATAATATTGACTGGATGAAATACTTTAAAATACTATAATTTCTAATATTTATATATTTATATTCATTAAATGTAACACAACTTCTTCACTAATTGATGAGAATGTGGTGTAGATCTATAGTTGGAAAAGTTTATTTCAAAATAAGTAAGAGTGATCAAAAGTTTTTTCAATTATTCATTTATTAAATAACCTCGTAGTCAATCCAAGAAATCGATTGTCATTTCTCGTCGTCCGTTGGTTATATTAAATTTTCCTGCCACCTCTTAAGACGCACCCAATTAAACGTCCTCCTAAGACGCCCTCTAATAAGGACTCCATCACTTTAAATAGATCTATAATTTCTCTTAATATCTTTTTTATATTGCCGAGTAGGCTATTACGGTGAGCACTGCCCTGAATATATGTATGTATGTATGTGAGTAGTGGTGTAGTAAGTGAGTATAAGTGCGAGATTGTATATGTATATGTGTTATGTGTCATGTGTTAATTGGATATAATTGATAGGACATCTCAGGACTCTATGTTATATGCATGCTAGACTTAATTAAAAATTTCAGTTAGTATGCTGACAAATATGCTACTTAGCTTAATGATACTGATGATGTATGCGTATGTAGTGTGATCGCTACTGCTCGTGCTGAGTGCTCATAATCCTTTGTGAAAGATTCTAATTATGCGTTTAGATATTGAACGCTCTCTAGAGAGGAGAACTCTCTGAACTAGCATGCTATTATTGTTATTCAGCCATCACCTGTCCTCGAGCAGAGTAACATGTGAGCGAATTCTTTTGAAATTAGTGACGCGAGAATTATTTCGAGAATAACCAACAGGACTTGACGTCACCAGTTCGAGATAGACTTTTCAAGAAAAGTTCTTTAATTGTTATACAATCTCCCTTTCTCTGCTCGCTTGATCTAGATAGTACATCATTTCTCTCGCTATCATTCTGAGCGTTTGATATAGCTCCTACATACACCATGGTATCTACCTCATATGCACTGAGGATATATATACATTTACGTTCGATCTCTGATTTCAATATTATTGGAAGTACCGATGTCAGTCTCTAATATATGTCATGTTCTCATTCCTATCTCTCTTCTATATAATTCTTTGCATACTCTAAAGAGCATCAGCACTTTTCAGCTCCTACTTTGATGTTAATATCGAATATACATAGATATAAATTGAGTATACACTATTTAATATTTAAATATACTATAAATTCATTATTATTACTTTGTATATAATTGCTACCGAGTGCTTAATCTAGAGCATTAATTAAAATCTCTATTGCCAATGAGAGATAGTGTGAATCGAGTAAAAAATTATTGTTCTATCAATATTATAAATTTATATCACAATTACCTACTCTTCTCAAATCATGCAGGATTAATTGCCTCCCTTGATAGAATGTTTAATATTTTCGCATTGACATTCTCATTCACGAATTTTAAAAATTAATTCTTCGCATTCGTACTCGGAAACATGCGAATGACAATAAAAAGCTTGTTAGATTGAACTTGTTAGAAAATTTACGATATTTGTATTTCATTGACAGGAATAACAAACTTGGCAGTAATTTTATAGCGACACTCGAAATTTAATAAAATTTTGAGTGTTGAGGCAATTGGGTAATGTCCTTATCCGGCGCGGTTTGGGACTACTTCGCTGTTGTATCCAAGGGCATTTTAAAATGTATACATTGCAATCGTAATTATTCTGGGAAAGGATGTGCGACATCTGGGTTAAGAAACCACCTAAGCAACAAACACAGGGAAGGTCTAGAAAGGAAAACGAGTAAAAGAGGAAAATGCCTCCCATGCCACCTTTAAGCGTGAAGTAGATTAGTCTGAAAATTTGTATAGAAAGTACAAAAATATGGAACTAAACACATATACGGGACTAAATAACACAAAGGATTGAAAGTTCAGAAATTATAGTAATGGTCCTGGCTTTGCACCACAAATGAAAGGAGTTTTCCTTTATATTCATTACCTCAAAGATATTATTGCTACTTTACCTACATTACCAACATTACATTACACAGGGTTGTGGAGTCGGTTCAAAAATTTTCCGACTCCGACTGCCGACTCGACTCCACCCTCTGAAACATTACCGACTCCGGACTTCCGACTCCGACTCCGAACCTCATTGAATATTACCGACTCCAGACCCGACTCCGACTCCACCCTTTTTGAAAAATTACCGACCCCGACTTCCGATCCACCCTCGTAGGAAAAAATTATCTATATTGTAAAAAATTGTATATATATAATATATATATATATGATATTACTATATATAATATATATATTATATATATAATAATTATATATAATATAATATATATATTATATATACTATATATATATATATATCATACATATATAATATATATATATATATACTAATATATTATACTATAAATTATATAAATTATAAAATATATTATACATATACATATATATATATAATAAATATATATATATATAAAAAATTATATATATATATATATATATATATATATATATATATATTATATATATATATATATATATATTATATAATTTATTATATATATATATTATATATATATATATATATATAGATATACTATATTACAATTAAATTATTTTAAAATCATACAAATAATATTATATGTTTTTAAGATAAAAACTGAATATATATATATATATATATAGAGAGTAGTTGTTACCCGTGTTAATGTATAGTTAGTGAGAATATGGTTTGAAAAGAGTTAGATCTAAGTAAAATGGGTTACATGGACAATCTTAGCGGGCGTGTTAGGTGTGAGAAGAATTGATAAAATGAGAATGAGTGATTAAGAGAATGTGGGGTGTGGGGTAAATTAGAGAATATATGAAAGTACGTTGAGATGGTTTGGTCATTAGGAAAGGATGGATGATAGTCGGTGGTTAAGCGGATGTAGAGTGGGAGTGTGCTGGGAATCGAACGGCTGGAGACGAAAAGGAAAAAGTGGATTGAGTCAGTAAGAAATGCCGGGAGGCAGAGGTATGAAAGTTTCAATAGGCGAGAAGAAATTTGCATGAATAGTGGTGAATGGCGGGGTTTGAGTGAGGGGGATTGTTGGTGCCTACACTGGCCAAGACTTAAACCCTCATTGACGAGAGTGCATTTAGTGAGGGTCGTCCGCTGTCCGTTGAAGCTCTAAGTGGTTTTCTGAATGCGACGAGTTCTACTAAAGGTATAAAGGGGGCGGTAATGCTGGGCTTCTTCGACTTTCGTCATATATCTCTACTCCCGTTTTCTGTTTCTAGATGCATGCTTCGCACCTAAGCCCCAGTCTTGGGAGAGAAGGTGGTGATGAGATGATGATAGATGAGAGAGAGAGAGATATAATATATATTATATATATATATATATATATATACTATACTAATATATATCAATATAAATACTATATATATATATATTATATAATATATATATATATATATATATATATATATAGGGGTGGAGTAGAACAAAAAATTCGGGGGGTTTTTAGATTAAGAATATAATATATATATATATTATACTATTATATATATATATATATATATATATATATATATAGATACTATATTATATATATATATATATAATATAATATATAATATATATATATATATATGATATATATACTATATATATATATATATATGCAGTACAAAAAAAATTTCGGGTGTTCTAGATTTTAAGAATACTGCTACCTATATATATTATATGCGTACTTATATATATATATTATCTATATATATATTACTATATAATATATATATTATTATATATATATATATATATATATATATATATATATATATATATATTACTATAGTTATTCAATAAAAAAGAGAATAAAATATGGAACATAATAATAATTGAATAAAAAAAAGATAATTTTATCATATTAAATTTTTTTTAAGTTTCATCTCTTAAAAGCAAAATGATTGATAACTTTCATTCGTCTTATATTGTGAACGCTATATGAACACTCATTTAAGCCAGTTTGCTAGATTTTCTTCTCATGGAGAATTGAAAAAGCTTTGGAGCCTTTCCACGTAGTGAAATATTGTTTTGGGATCTTCACATTTTGCAGTGAGGTAAATTGCTAAAAATCCTTAACATCTAGAATTATGGACGCACATTATCAAATTATTCCAAAATTTAGCAAATTTTGGATAGAGTTTGATGGAAAAATTAACTTTATAAAGATTAGTAAGTATGGATCTTTGATTCGCGAACTTGCTCTCTAACTGGTTTCAAAAATCATCAAGCATATAAATTGTAATTGCCCTAATATATTTTCATTTTAAATTGATTTCTCACAAGCATCACTTATAATTTCTTCATTACAGAAAGCAGAGTTCTGTTGCAACTTCAAAATGTTTGAAAATGTTGCAGTTTGCTTGAAAAACCCTTCTAAACAAACATTCACATTTTCAATATGATTAAAGAGCAGTTGCTGTCACTAAATTATTGGAGAATGCAATGTAATAAATATGAAAGATTGTTTGAGAAAAAGTTAAAGACATAAATAAAGAAACTTATAGCAAATTTGCTTTTGCTTAAAGACTTAAAAAGATCTAAGTTTTTATAAAAAGTTAATATCTTGATCCATTGAAGCTTCTCTTAAGCTTCAACAATGCTTTAAAATTTTCATTAGGTCGTAACAATCCATTCGAAAATTTCCACCGACCTTGTGTCGCCCATTCCGTGAGAGCTTGTCCAGTTCGAGTCTGGGGAAAAATCTTTTCTTTTTTCTCTTAAAATAGTAGTGGGCCTTGGCAATCTAAAATAGCATATAGTTGCATTCGCATGTGCCCATAAAGTTTTAAAGAGTTGTACTTGTTCACATGGAATGTGAACAGTGGGATGAACATCTAACGCCGACTGGGATATTTTCGACAGGCTTAAACACCTTGAAAAACATTTCTTCATGCTTTTACACCATCATATCCTTGTCCAATCAGAAAGTTAATACTTATATCAAAGTTCGTAGTATACCTCAGATAGAGATAAGAAAACAAAGAACCAGTTAGAGCAAACATAGAACCTATCGAGACGTCCCAGTCAACTAAATATTTATCAAATTAATGCCCATGCGACAAACACAACCTACACCACACCCTTAAGGGCTGCTCAATTTCCATAAACAAAGGTCAATATATATATACGCCAATACTACTACCAAAAATAAAATCTTTAGCTAAGGTTCATGCTAACTACAAACAAGCTTTGATTTTATGTGATACTGTAGACAACATTGCGTTTACTTGAATACCAACTAAAAAACCCGCCACTTTGGCTACGTCAGAATATACTACTATGATTGCCACAAACAATCACGTATACCTATCCACATCCTTTCTTTAATGTGCAAGTGAGTCACCACTCAACAAAACTCCTGCGGGAAATCCATTCAAAAATTTATAAAACACTATTGCCAAATGAATCCACCATGGTTACACGTCTTTCACTACATTTCTTATTGTGTCCCTAGAAAACTGTCCGTGTGTAAATATTTTTATTAGACTGTATCATGCTTCCCATGACTTGGCAGAATTTTGAAGGGTAACATAATGGCATATCGGACAGATCTGGCATAGGTTGGAGCAGAGAGAGAAGGCGATTCGAGAGGTGCGTGGAGTTGTTTGCGGAGAGTTGAGGAAGCAGGGATTAAAGATGAGCCAACAGAAGACAGAGTATTACAGTAACTGGAGGAAATGAGGAGGAGATGAGAATGATGGTGAGAGGAGAGGTGAAGGCGGTAAATACTTGCAATTATCTCGGAGGTGTTTTACAGAGGGAGGAAGTGGAGTAAAAGAGATTACGCGAGAAGAAAAGTATGGCATTAGTTATGAAGCGTTATACCCATGATGAAAGATAGAAACATCGGAATAGAGTTTAAGAAAAGTATGTTTTAATCAGATAATCTGCACTCCCACATGCTTGTACGAGCGGAAACAGGACAAAAACGAAAGAAGATGAGTACTCTCTCAGCGGCGATAGATGAGGCATATTAAGAACTATGATTGGAAGGAGTAAGAAGAGAGACAGAATAAGAAAATGAAGTTATTGGAGACATACCGCTAAGGTATGAAGAAGTGACCACTGAAGAAGTGATGTGGAGATATAGATGGTGGGGAATCTGCGAGAGGAGGAGCAGGAGAGAATGCGAAAAAGAAAGATGAATGCGACACAGAGGCAGAAGACCAAGGAAGACCGAAGAAGAAGATGGCGGAAATCCCAGTGGAGGACCTCTTCTGGCAAAGATGTCAGCTACCAAATATGAGATCGCTGAAGAGAAGAGAATAGGCAGGAGAGGAGACGCTGAGAAAGGATGCGTTGCGCGGCTGACAGGGATGAAAATCCTTCCTTGAGAGGAAGAAGAAAAGAAAAAAAAATTATATATTTATATTATAATATATATATATATATATATATATATATAGATATATATATATATATATATATATATATATTAATATCATATATATATAGATATATATATATATATATATAATATAATATATTATAATTAGTGATGCAGCGGATGTCATTTTTGTCGCATCCGCGGATGCGGATGCGGATGCGGATGCGGATGCGGAATGCGGATGTTTTGATATATATATATGATAATTAGATATATATATATTATAATATCGATAATAATATATATATATATATATATATATAATATATAATATATAATTTATAATATATATATATATATATAATATATATATTATATATATATGCCTAATAATATTTCGAGTTTTTAGCCCAATCTATTCAATATAATATGTTAACCAGTGTGGGACGGGGTCCAACTCAATATGCACCTCACCATTTCGCCTTTCCCCAAACCTCGACCTTATGAAAGAGAATTTTTACAATGGATTATATACTCTTGCACGAGTATTGAAATTCAATATAGGAAGGTGTGCTTGAGAAACATCAATTTTTCTGCCTTTTTGGTGAATTTGTCTCTCTTTTCCATCCAATATATATAGCCCAGCTGCTAAAATTCTCTCACTTGAGAACAATAGTTGGCAGGACAGGCCCAAGTAATCTTCTTTGCAAGTTTACTCAACGTGGGTAAACACATTTTGCTCAACTTTCCACCAACTGATTGGATCATCTTTTGAATCTAATCTTCTTTCTTTCGGTGATAGTTTTCAAATCATTTCACTACATCTTTTTGTAATGCGTGTATTTTCTTCATCACCACTGGACTGTAGAAATTCTTCCAGTGAATTCGTTTTTATTGATTTACTTGTAGAAGGTGTTGGTTCTGTGATTTTGTTTTTTTTTTCCTTTAATGGGTGGCGAGTTAATAGACTTTCGGATTTAAGGTTTTCAACTGCAACACAAAGTAACGACTTAACTTCTAATATTTTTACCAAAAAAAAATTGCCTTATAACGGGGATCTGAGTAAGTTGCAATAGTTATAAATTTATGAATTTCATTAATTTCCACAGAACTAAAAGCCTTTTCTAGCTTTAGGTTTAATACATCTTTCATTCTTTTAAACCGTCATCATTTTATTTTGAAGATGGGTCAAAATGCTTCCTTAGCGTGAGATTAATGGTATTACGTCGGAGACAAGCTTTATAGGCGCTGATTTTTAGGTAGCTTTTTTATCAAAATGGTTTCAACAGCTTAAACAGTGTGATAGATGTCATTCCAATTAATAAGAATTAACTTTCGAATACAAATACTGGCGTACGAAGCAAGAGGTTCTTTGAGCAATACCTCTTTCCATCATTAGAAGTGTACTATTCCAGCGAGTTTGGAATGTCTTTGATAACATAAAGATATGGAATATCAAACGTTTTTGAATTACCTTCAATTCAATTTTCATTTTCATTTTCTTTTCAGATTCATCTTAAGATTTTTTTATTTAAAATTCTTTATCAAATCTCGACAAAAAACATCCGCGCAACATCCGCACGGGCAAAGCGCGGATGCGTATGCGGATCTTAAAGTAGATGCGGATCTTTAATAATGTGCCGATGCTCCGCGGATGCGGATGCTCCGGAGCGGATGCGGATGTTACTGCATCAACTAATAGATATATATATATATATATATATATATATATATATATATATATATATATATATTATATTATTTATATATTAATATATATAGTATATATAATAATAAATATATATATATATAATATATAGTATATATTAGATATATATATAGATATATATATAGTATATATATATAATTTATATATATATATATACTAGATTTATATATAATAATATATATATTATTAATATAATATATAAATATATAGTATATGTGGACACAAGAGCCACTTCACTAAGAAATTCTTCACCAACTACACGAACTATGTTTCTCATTTCTATTAATAAAACATATACTCTTAATTTGCTTTGACTAACTAATTATATTTATTTCTTATAAAAATTATAATAATGAGAGACTTAAACCATCAAAAAATTGAAACTTAAATAATTAAGGAAGGGTCTACGGATTCAATATATATACTATATATAGTATCATAATAAGAATATACTTATATTATATTATAAATATATATATAATATACTATATAGTATAATATATATATTATATACTTTATTATAAATAAATATTTTTATTAATATATTTATAAATTAATTTGATTTATATATTATATATATATATATATACTATATTAATATATATATATATATATATATATATAATTGTATACTTATAATATAGTATTATATATATATTATAATTTAATATATATATATATATATATATATATATATATATATATATATATATATACCGTATAATATATAATATATATAGTATATATATATATATATATATATATATATATATATATATATAGTATATATAATATATATATATATATTAATATAAATTTTTTAACATTTAATATTATATTTATATTTTATTATTAAAATATATATTATATACTATATATAAGATATATATATATATATATATATATATATATATATATATATATAAGTATATGTTATATATATATATATATATATTATATATATATATATATAATATATATATATATATATATATATATATATATATATATATATATATACATATAATATTATATTATATATATAATATATTATATATATATATATATATATAATATATATATATACTATATATATATATATATATTATATATATATATATATAGTATATATATAATTATAAACTACTGAACAATTACTTAGTTACAAGAACTTACATCTAATATCATCTACTCATTTAAAAATAGTTCTTAAAAATAGAATAACGCATCTGCCAGATTCTCCTTCATTTTTCTCTTTGGTCTGATTTTATAAATGCGAAGAGCAGAAAAGCAGTTCCACGCAACTTGCGTTGGAGTAGAGCAGTATAGCAATTCAGCTTCTTGTACAATGTCTTGAAACTCTTCGAAGTTACATAAAATTACTTTTTTCAGTGCAGCAAAGAAATTTTATTAAAGTTAATGGAATATTGTTTGTATCAAGGCATTAGGGAAAGAACCTTTGGACCTTTTTCTTGAGGCCCAATCGACGGCTTTCGACTTAGCTCTTCAATCATCTAGAGCTTTCATACTAATCTTCGAACTATTCTGAAGAATGACTTTGAGAGTAGTAACTGAGATAGTTGTTATTTCATCACTTACAATATGTTTAGATGTATCCTTTTCTTCATGAACTTCCTGCAACCCTTTAATACCAAATGGCCACATTGCCAAAAGTGCAGATCTTTAAGCTTTTGTTGTTGTCTTCAGTTCAAGCATTACCTGTAGATTGGATCATATAAACAACAGCTAGTATAATATCATTGTCAATGAGAGAAATTTTCTCTTCGTATCATGGAGTCTTTTATTCTTTCAGTATCTTAAGGTGAAGTTGATTTATTAGGAATATACCAAATTGGAACATTAAGGTGCTGGTTAATAATCTTCGAAGTTCTGCAATGTGCATTTTTGTGATGTGGAAGTCGAAAGTCAATAAACTTGCATGAATTGATTGAAGTCATTCACAAGTCACAATTTATAACTTTTGTCAGTTTAAAATTTTCCGACTCCAACTCAATCTTGAAAGTTACCGACACTCCGACTCCGCCTCTTTGAAAATTACGACTCCGACTCCGACTCCGACTCCCACCCTCTTCAAAATACCGACTCCGACTCCAACTTCCGACTCCACCCTCTTCAAAACTACCGACTCCCCGACTCCGCGACTCCGACTCCGACTCCGACTCCGCAACCCTGATTACATTACATTACTATACATTACCTACAGAGATATTATTTGTGAAAAAATGTATTACTGCTTTAAAAATAAATTATGGAGTTAATAACCTCTATCAAACAATCATCCAAGTTAGCTTTCTTCACCAACGAGTTGTTAGTTACTCAATTAGGAGTTCCATTATTATTTTTAACTAGTCTTGCATTAGACAAACATCAAAATTTTGTATTGTTCGAAGAGCGCAGAATGTGATTCCTCTCCAGATTGCAATTCCATGCCTGACAAATGTTGGCGAAATAGAACCCATCTCCAGATGACATTCATTGTACATGTCATGAGAGATGCTGATGCCAATATAAAGAAAGCTCTATTTCTTTCTTGAGTGAATAACACGAATTCCATCAGTCATCAATGACGCCCTAACATTAGAAATGGTGTAAGATCTAAAATTTCAGTCAGCAAGTTCTCTCAAAATGTGGGTCAATTGAGGCACACTCAAGAGGAGCGAAAGAGATTACAGGCCGGAATTAATGTTCCACAAATTTCAGTAATGCAGAACGATACCACACGATGGAATGGCACTTTACAAATAATGATAAGGATGCAAAAACTTACCGTATCGGACTGCTTGTATGGCCGCTAAATGATAAAATAAATGTCTTAGCTTCTCATGGGTTAGTCATCGTTAGTGGACGTCAATCCTCTCATAACCACTCTATAAAAGAGAGAATAAGTGTCCTCAGACAATAAGAGTAAAGGGAAAAAATGATGGCGAGGATATTGAAAGAAATTAACAAAAGGTTCGATTTCAGAGAGAGCAAAGACTTGTATTCAAGAAACTCCAAGAGCAGCAAACGTTCTTAAACACTCTGCACAGGTATCACTGACGCCGACGTCATAAATGCAGTTTAAAATTGAAGCAGTGATGATGATGATCAACTGTCCTATCAGGCATCAAATATCGTCTACAATACGTCAAAGAGAAGCCCATTCCCCGTGAAGAAAGCCCTCCTTCCTTTATGGTGGAGGATGCATGAGGAGATGCAACGTGATCTTTCGCAGTTAACAAGGACTTACTCTGCTTGTTCGTCGGTTATCTGTGTCTTTAATGGTACTGATCTGATCTATAATGAAAGACGTATCAAATTAAATATGCTCAGACAGATATGAAAACTTATTATTTTAGAAATATTTTAGATGTTATTAATATAGAAAGAGGTTGGAGAAAGAGGTTGGAGAAAGAGGTTCTAGAAAGAGGTTGGAGAAAGAGGTTGGAGAAAGAGGTTCTAGAAAGATGTTGGAGAAAGAGGTTGGAGAAAGAGGTTGGAGATAAGGGTTGGAGAAAGAGGTTCTAGAAAGAGGGGGAGAAAGAGGTTGGAGAAAGACGTTGGAGAAAGAGATTGGAAAAGAGGTTGGAGAAAGAGGTTGGAGAAAGAGGTTGGAGAAAGAGGTTGGAGAAAGAGGTTGAAGAAAGCTATGTTGGTACCAAAGTTGTAGAAAATGTGTGAGAAAGGAGTTGGAGAAGAGGTTGGAGAAAGAGATTGGGAGGAAAGATACAGTTGGCAGAAAGATGTTCTAGAAAGAAGGTTGGAGGAAAAAGGTTGGAGAAGAGGTTGGAGAAAGAGGATGGAGGAAAGGGTTGGAGAAGGATTGGAAAAAATCAGAGGGTTGGAAGAAAGAGGTTGTGAAAGAGGCTTGGAGAAGAAAGAGGTTTAAGAAAGAGGTTGGAGAAAGGGGTTAGAGAAAGAGGTTGGAGAAAGAGATTGGAGAAAGAGGTTGGAGAAAGAGGTTGGAAAAGGAGATTAGAGAAAGAGGTTGGAGAACGAGGTTGGGGAAAGAGGTTGGAGAAAGAGATTGGAGAAAGAGGATGGAGAAAGGGGTTGAAGAAAGGAGATTGGAGAAACAGGTTGAAGAAAAAGATTGAAGAAAGAGGTTGGAGAAAGACGTTGGAGAAAGAGATTAGAGAAAGAGGTTGGAGAACGAGGTTGGGAAAGAGGTTGGAGAAAGAGATTGGAGAAAGAGAATGGAGAAAGGGGTTGGAGAAAGAGGTTCTAGAAAGAGGTTGGAGAAAGAGGTTGGAGATAAGGGTTGGAGAAAGAGGTTCTAGAAAGAGGGGGAGAAAGAGGTTGGAGAAAGAGGTTGGAGAAAGAGATTGGAAAAGAGGTTGGAGAAAGAGGTTGGAGAAAGAGGTTGGAGAAAGAGGTTGAAGAAAGATGTTGGAGGAAGATGTTGGAGGAAGAGGTTGGAGAAAGGCGTTGGAGAAAGAGGTTGGAGAAAGAGATTGGAGAAAGAGGTTGGAGAAAGATGTTCTAGAAAGAGGTTGGAGAAAAAGGTTGGAGAAAGAGGTTGGAGAAAGAGGATGGAGAAAGGGGTTGGAGAAAGGGATTGGAAAAAGAGGTTGGAGAAAGAGGTTGGAGAAAGAGGTTGGAGAAAGAGGTTGAAGAAAGAGGTTGGAGAAAGGGGTTAGAGAAAGAGGTTGGAGAAAGAGATTGGAGAAAGAGGTTGGAGAAAGAGGTTGGAAAAAGAGATTAGAGAAAGAGGTTGGAGAACGAGGTTGGGGAAAGAGGTTGGAGAAAGAGATTGGAGAAAGAGGATGGAGAAAGGGGTTGAAGAAAGAGATTGGAGAAACAGGTTCTCGTTCAACATCCTGGAAACATAGAATATTGAATGTATATTATAAATTCAAATTTTTATGGCAAATATTTCACTTATACGTAGTATGAAAAAGTGACACATTCATTACAAGCAATATGTGAATTCGCATTCGCGAATATTACAGAAAACATATTCGCATTTGCATTCGCATTCGCATTCGCATTCGTGAGTATTAAAAAATATTATTCCAATAACATTCCCCTTCACCAATTTTGTAAAATAGTTATTCAATCCATCTGTAATATATATATATATATATATATATATATATATTATATATATATATATATATCTCTCTATATATATTTAATATATTCTATATATATATATATATAATATATATATATATATATATATATATATATATATATATATATATATATATATATATATATATGGCCTCTAGCCAATTTCATTGAAACTTACTGAAAATGTAAAAAATTTATTGAAATTAAGGTAAATAGCAATGGAAACCGAAGAGAGAGAGAGAGAGAGAAGAGAGAGAGAGAGCAGAGAGGACGAGAGCGAGAGAGAGAGAGAGCAGGAGAGAGAGATGAGAGAGAGAGAGAGAGACGAGAGAGAAGAGAGAGAGAGTAGAGGGAATGAGAAGAGAGAGAAAAAAGAGAGAGAGAGAGAGAGAGAGAGAGAGAGAGAGAGAGAGAGAGAGAGAGAGAGAGAGAGAGAGAGAGATCCCCACAAAAAAATTACAATCAAGCAAAAATACGTTAAAATGCAACTTTCAGAAATTTCAACCGGAAATGGTTTTAATTAGAATATTGTTAATAAAATTCATCAAAACTCACGATACGAATGCATAGCACACGAGCATTTTATCGGGGGGAGGGGGAGAAGGAGTCTGTGGACCTTGGGTGGTGGTGGTTAAATAATTAAATATTGCTTAAGACCATGATAAGCGCATAAAAATTTAAACAAAGAAGCATGTGGCAGTACCATTAGTTTTACATGTTGCAAATATGAAATTTAAAGCCTTCATGCATCTTTCAGGGTTATTTCCCGTTTCTCATAACGTTTTCCTTTCAATTCAGCTCAATTTAAATATTTCATGTAAGTTTCACAAAAATCAGAAAGTAAGTTTCAGTGAAATCGGCAAAAGCAGTTAGGATTAATTGGTATATATATATATATATTAGTGATGGGACGATTAATCGGAATCGGCATCGGAATCGAAAGAATCGGTTGTTTTTCAGGAATCGGAATCGGAATCGGAATCGGCAAAATTGTACCGATTCTTTGACGATTCTTTGGGATATACAATCTAATAATTTTTATTCAATCTTTATGATATTTCAAATACAATATTTCGAAGTCTTCCATATTGATTTTTTAATTTCAGTTCTTCCTTAATTCTATTTAACTAAAGAAAACTGGATTTGAGCGGCGCATCTTTACGTAGAGCTTAAGATATCATATTTAAGGTCTTTTCAGAAATCACGCCGAAAGGTGTTGCCTGTGCTTTTATTATTTTGAATTTTCTCGGATAAAACAGCATGCCTCAACAATGTAAAAATAACCCAAACAAATTTTGCTTTGTCTGTGGCTGTTTCACATAACAACCAACACAACAAAGAACCAATTACAACAGACCTTAAAAAAAATATCAAATATTATTTTAGATGCCTTTTTGGGGACCAAGATAAAGCATGGGCGCCTCATCAGATTTGTTCATCTTGTTCAAACGGATTACGCGATTGGTTAAATAAAAAGAAAGCTTCATGGCCATTTGCTATACCCATGATATGGAGGGAACCAAGAGATCATCATGAAGACTGTTATTTTTGTAGTGTGAATCTACAAGGGTTTTCTGCAAAAAACAAACACCATATTGTATATCCAAACCTTGATTCGGCACGTAAACCAATCCAACATAATGAATCACTGACCATTCCAATCCCCCTTGATGATGGGCTAGCTTCTATTGCAGATGCAATGTATGATGAAAAAGGAGCAGTTAGTGGCATTCTCGGACAGTCGATAGATCCAGATTACACGATAGAAGAAAGCCATTTTGAGACAAATCTATTTTCTCAAGAACAGTTGAATGATCTTGTTAGAGACTTATCTCTATCGAAAGAGAAAGCAGAACTTCTCGCCTCAAGACTAAAGAGAGGAAATTTAGAAAGAGGAATTTTAACTTAGCAGCATACTTTACAGTATAAGATGGATTATTCTTAGATTTGTCTCAGACGCATGTAGCATCTGAGTGGCGTCTCTTTATAGATTCATCTCAAAGAAGCCTGAAAGCAGTTCTTTTGCATAATGGTAATGTAAAGCCATCTATCCCCATAGACCATTCGGTCCATCTCAAAGAGACATATGACAATATGAATATATTGCTTAAAGCAGCCAAATGTCACAGTCATCAAATTGAAAAAAATTTTTTTTCCTCTTTTTGGAGATCTGAAAGTTATAGGCATATTATTGGTAATGCAAGCTGGATTTACAAAATATTGTAGCTTTCTTTGTCTCTGGGACAATCGTGCTACTAATGAACACTATGTTAAACGTGATTGGTCTCTAAGGACTGCAATTGCCAAGAAACAAGCAGTGTCCAGTCTGTGTCCCTTGGTTAATCTCCAAAAAAATCTTTACCACCAACCTCCACATTAAACTTATTTAATGTAAGAATTTGTTTAAAGCAATTTCTGCGGGGAAAGTGAATTCAGAGGGGTTCAGAAATCTTCCCAGAAATTTCCGGGAGGGAAAGTTTAGGACAGCAAAGTTGAAAAGACGGGAATTTTTGTTTATCCAGTCTTTCTCGGACCACAAATCAGGAGTGTTTTAAAGACATGCAGAATGTTGAAAAGGCTCTCGGTCCTCTTGAATTGAAAGTGGCTTTCCTTTCAAATGTATATGCAAAAAAACTTCCTTGGAAAATTAACGTTCATTCTGAATATAAGTGGTATGAGGGAAACCTTCTTGATGCTCCTTACAAAAGAAATGGAATGTTCGCTTGTCTTTTTGAAAATTGCCATTTCCTCATTCCATCCTAAACCTTGTTTCCCCAATGATCTTGGTGCAGTAAGTGACGAGCAAGGGGAGCACTTCAATCAGGACATTAAGGCTATGGAAACTCGATATCAAGGATTTTGGAATGAAAGCATGATGGCTGACCATTGTTAAATGCTATATCGTGAAAATCCAGACCAAACTTATTAAAGAAAATCAACAAAAATCAACTATTTTTAAAGGCTTTTGTGTCTAGTAAAATTTTAACTTTTGCAATAAGTTTATTTATATTCTTTATATTAAATTCTATTAATTTTTGCAATATGAGTGTATAACGTATAATTAAGTTCATGAAAATAAATTCTTTGCGCGAATTTTGAATATTTAAAACCTTATATTTTCAAAAAAAACACAAAAATAATATTTTATCTTTATTTCAAAAACTTTACGCGATAGAGGAAAACTGAAGCCAGATTTGGAATCAGCGTCAAAAGTGCATTCAGAAAAGTGTACTTTGGTCAGTGATGAAAAAAAGTTATTTTTTGTTGGACATGAAATCATGGCAAGCTAGTAACCCAGTCAAACCAGCAAGAAGAGATCTATTCCTTCTAAATCCAAAAAGTTTAGCATTGGAAATTATTCGACATAGCCTAAGGAAAAGGCGACAAGAATGGAAAGACATGGAAATTATTTTGAAATATTATCGACATATATATATATATATATATATATATATATATATATATATATATATATATATATATATATATATATATAATATTATATATTATATATATATATATATATATATATATATTATATATATTATATATATATATATATATATATTATATAGAGAGAGAGAAGAGAGAGAGAGAATCGGAATCGGAATCGGAATCGGAATCGGAATCGGCACTTTTTGACTGGTATCGGAATCGGAATCGGCATCGGGCTGGAAATTTGGAATCGTCCCATCACATAATATATATATATATATTATATAATATATATAAATATATATATATATTATATATATATATATATATAATATATATATATATATATATATATATATATTATATATATATATATATTATATAATATAATATATATATATAATATATATATTATATATATATGCTGAAAATGTAGGGGCCGTGATCACGGGCGGGACGAACAGGTTCATTCCATCTTCCACTAAATCATTTTCTCCTCATAATCCACGGTTCGATGGCTCTTGTTCTCGTGCCATCCAGGAGCGTCACATTGTGTATAGGGCATGAAAAAACTCTCATTCTCCTATATAACTAACTAATTTTCATTCTGCCAAGAATCGATGCAGGGATATTATTCAACTGGCTAAGCGTTCTTAAACTAAAAGGAAATTCGCTGCCCTACTTGATTTTCCTTCTGATAAAAATTTCTGGCCTCTTGCCAAAGACATCTCCATAAGTTCTGTAAATCTGCCTTTCCCCCTCTTATCCGTTCTGACTGTTCTTTTGCTAACACTCCTTCTGAAAAGGATAATCTCATTGGTCTTCCTTTTTCATCTAATTCCACCCTGGACGATTCCGGCCCCCGTCCTCCTGCTCCATCACCTCTCAGGTGCCCAATGTCTCTACCTGTCATTACTCATGATCGGGTACATGGGATACTGAGATCTATGAACGTCCGGAAGGCAAATGCCCAAATGTTATTCCTGCTCGTGTTTTGAGGGAGTGTGTTTCTGAGCTGGCGCCTGTCCTCGTTTAATTCTACTCTTTATGCCTTAATACTAATACTTTTCCTCGGTGCTGGAAGCGTGCTTTTATTCAGCCAATCCCGAAAAAAGGTAGCCGCTCTGATCCTTCTAACTATCGACTTTTAACCTTTAACTTGAGATTGCATTTTGTCTAAAATCTTTGAAACCCTCCTTAACTCTCATTTCCTCGATCATATAGCATCTCATTCCCTTCTTTCAGATCGTCAGTATGGCTTTCCACGTTCGAGATCAACTGGTGACATTCTTTCCTATCTCACTGATCATTGGTCTTATGCCCTTAGGAACCATAGGGAGTCTTGTGTGGTAGCGCTTGACATATCTAAGGCTTTTGACAGGGTTATGTGAATGCGTCGCTACTCTTCAAGCTACCTTCCTTGGTTTCCTCCTTCACCTTTTGCTTACTCTTGTCTAGTTTTCTTTCAAATCGTTCCATTTCAGCTCTTGTTGATGGAGCAACCTCTTCCTCCTTTCTTATTAATTGTGATGTTCCTCACGGTTCTGTTTTATCTCCAACTTTATTCTTGCTTTTCATCAACGATCTTCTTAGCAGCACTTCTAACTCTGTTCACTCTTATGCCGATGACTCAACTCTCAATTCTTCCACTCATTTCAATTGTGCTCCCTCGTTTGTGTCTAGAGGGGCCTCTTGTCTACAGCTTTCCGATTCAATTCTTGCCGATCTGGTGGGGATTTCTCAGTGGGGTAACAGCATTCATGTGAAA
The DNA here is from genome assembly GCA_015478945.1 of Trachelipus rathkii. Lineage (NCBI taxonomy): Eukaryota > Metazoa > Arthropoda > Malacostraca > Isopoda > Trachelipodidae > Trachelipus > Trachelipus rathkii. The sequence continues at coordinate 50,482 of JABUQX010036496.1, read as the reverse complement.
TTCAACTCTTTGAAAACTCAACTTCTTCATATCTCCCTCTCTAAAACACCTCCCAACTTTCCTATCTTCTTTGACGGCTCCTGTAAACAACATAAACATTCTTGGACTCAACATTGTAGTCGCCGGACTGGGACTACAATGGGGGAAAAGCTCAATAGAGTTTCTTACTTTTACTTCACAAAAATCAGAAGATAAATCAACAGCAAAAAATACAGCAAAAACAACCTATTTAAGAATAAAAATAAAAATAATAATTAAGAATAATAAAAAATAACAAAAATAATAATGATAAAAATTTATAAAAAATTACAGTTATTGATATCAGAAAATATTTTTGCCGGATGGGCCTTTACAAGACGCATTTTCTAAACTTAAAACTAAGAAAATTTAATAAGAAAATACTGTTAACAATACACTGTGACACAATATTAATTTTCCGCTATAATATTTAAGACACCTTTATTTTAATAAATATTTTAAAT
>JABUQX010036496.1:20000-42500 GCA_015478945.1 Trachelipus rathkii | reverse complement strand
TCTTATTATATTTAGTTTTTCATTTGCTGAAGTAGTATTGTTGTCTGTGTGTATTTTAAAGTTTAGATGACTGTCAGGTGTTATGCCTAGGATTTTGGGAGTTTTGTTTAGTGGGATTACCGTGTTATTTAGGTGGATTTGGGGGTGTAAGGTTCCGAGTTGTCTGCGTGGTGATTAAAGTGATATGATTTTTTGGTGAGGCAGACATTCTGTTAACCTTGTTTGATTAGGTTGGTATAGTGTTGTGGTGGATATGTTGCAGTGTTTAGGTTCCGATGTGTAGTGGCGATGGTGATGTCATCTGCGAAAGTTTGTTTGTGTGGTCTGTTTGTGGTTGTGGAAGATTCGGCATGAATAGGTAAAAGTACTTGGCGGACAGTTAATTGTCTCCTGAGTACTCCATTCGTTGATGTTTTACAGTTTCTGATTTTGATGGGTTGATTGATTTTGAGTTTGTGCCTGTTCTTCTGATGAGGAGAAGTAGAATATCCATTATTCAAGATTTTGTTGGGTTTAATGCTATTATGTCTCGTTTGGTTACACCTTCGACTTTTTCCATTTTTCTCTGTTGTTTGTGAGTAGATATTATTTTTATTTTTGTGAATTAAGTTTCTGTTATTTTTTATCTTTGTGTTTTTGGTTCGGACTTGTGTGATTTCTCGTATATATTATTCCTTTGTTTCTGAGAGTTCTGTTTCTAATACTGATTTTCGCTCTTTTTCTGTTTTTTCTTTTCTTTTTTCTTCATGCTTTTCCTATTTTTTATGAATAATTGTTTCTGTTTTGTTACTTATTTCAGTAACTTCTTTCTTACTTTTTTAATTTCTTTTGTCGAGTTTTATTTTGACATTCTCTTTTTTATTTGTCTTATCGTTCGTCGCAGTATAAACATCTGTTCTACAAATTCAAATTTGAACTCGAGTTTAAGTTCAGAGTGTCAAGTTCTTATGTCGAAACTTTTTTCAATTGTTTAGTATAACAGTTTCACGTTTTTTTGCGATGGTGTATTTCAATGTTATGATACACCTTCAAGTTATTTGTCACCCACAATTAATGCGCAAGGATTGCTGATGAAACTGGTCTTAGCGGAATATATATTACACACCGAATGAATAACGGCTATTCATAGATATCTCCAAACGAAGTCTAAGGTGTGTTCTTCTACATAAAGGCAACAGATACTGATCGATCCCAATTTCTCACTAGCCGCTGTGAGTGAAGAGCACGTGACATTCTCCCTATTACTAGGAAAGATATCATACAGATATCATACCACCTATAGGTGGTAATCTGCTATCATGTGAGTATCCCAACGTCCAGGGGTATCGTTTCCCTTGGTCCTACTCCTAACGTTTACCCTGCTTATCCCTTATCTCACCAAAGTTATCTGGGAAAACTGTTCAAGTGACTGTATTGGAAATTTTGTTGCTCATACTTAAGAAAATTCCTCATAGCTACACAAAACGATGGCCACGCTTGCGCCTTTGTCTACTGAATCTTGGATATAAGTCTTTCAGGAGTTTCCAAATTTGTCTTCAACCGAAAATATCTCCTTACAGCTTTTCCATTCTCAGCGAGGGTATTTTTCTAAATATGTATCCGAAAACACGCTCCATCTTTGCTCAAAACCAGTATAAACTGTTTTATCCAACCCTAACTTCATGTGCAGTGTTGTCAGTATGAATTTTTCTTTGTCAACTAAATGCTATTTGATGATAATTTTTCTTCAGCCACCATGTTTTTCTTCTCGCTCAGTGTCCATTTTCTCTCTATTGTTCCAGAGGCATAAAAAGCACTGATATTTGGTGTACCTTTCCTGCTAGCCAAAAAAAAAATTCACCATCCTTAGATCCACACAGATCAGTCATTGGTGGTCTTGGTATGATATCTTTCCTAGGAATAGGGAGAATGTCACGTGCTCTTCACTCACAGCGGCTGGTGAGAAATTGGGATCGATCAGTATCTGTTGCCTTTATGTAGAAGAATACACCTTAGACTTCGTTTGGAGATATCTATGAATAGCCGTTATTCATTCGGTGTTTAATCATGAAAAAAGAAGGACGAAGAAAAAGTTTTTTCATTGAGACATGCTGCATAAAGCTATTTTCTGAGATTTTCTGCTATAAAATGTACCTGCAGGGTATTCGTCTTGAATACTATAGTATTCAAGACGAATACCCTGCAGGTACATTTTGTAGCAGGAAATCTCAGAAAATAGCTTTATGCAACATGTCTCTCAATGAAAAAACTTTTACTTCGTCCTTCTTTTTTCGTGATTGTTTGAATTTATAAATATATTTCGTACCTTGTTTTTGACTGACATTATCAATTATACAATATATATATATATATATATATATATATATATATATATATAATATATACATACAAATGGTTGGGCATCAGTCCATTACTAACGAAGTTACTTTTTTGAGTAACGGAGTAGAGGACTCATTTCTTTTTTTCTGCTCTAACGGAAGGAGTAACAAACTTTACTTTTCTGGTTCGTTACTTCGTTTATTTTATTTTGGGTCTGCTACTCCGTTACTTTGTTATGTTTTGTATGAATGGTTGAGAGAAGCGTCGAGACTATATTATATAATTGAATTCTGGAAATCCAAAGTGGTCAACCTTCGAACTTATTGCGAAAATATTTTTTTCCTTCAAAGTGCTCGAACTGCAAAAGGAGATGAGCTTATCAGTCCTTTTCACATATTTTCCAACTTTTCATTAAAGACCTTTCCTTTATTATTTATTCAATTATCCACTCGTATGCCGACGACTCCATCCTTCATTACCCTCTTCATTCTGAAAGACGTCCCACCCGACAGGAAATTAGCTCACGCTAGAAGGTCTCAATTGGAGAAACTATTCTTTGATGTTGGTCGAATTTCTATTTGGGACATGGTTGTTTTCAATGACTCAAAACCTCAGCTCGAATAGAGAAGATTACATCTCTAAACTTAACCTTTAAAATTTTTTTGCTCCATCTCATTTACCTGCTCTTTATAGGACTGTTGTTCGCCCCTGAAGTGAGTATTCTTCACACACATCTGGGGTTGTTCCACTAACACAGCTCTCCTTGAGAAGGTGGAGTCTGGGGATTTTCGTCTTATCCACTCTCCTACTCTCACTAACTCTCTCCGATCTCTTTCTGCCCGTCAATATTGTTGCGTTACTACTATTACGATGAATATCGCCCTTCTGAACTTGTCAGTCTCATACCTCCTCCATTGAGAAGGGCTTGTAAAAACATGTCTTCCTAGTTCCTACACAGTTTCATCCTTTCTCTGTTCAACTCTCTAACCTCCAGACTTTACTGCTATGCTCAATCTTAGATTTACTCCATTGGTAAATTTTGGAACACATTTACACTATGTATTTTCCCAACTTCCTTTAACTTGAATACTTTCAAAAACTTTTATGAAATATTTGTAAATTATGTTTGGCACTCTATATGAATGTCAGAACTTTTCTTCTTCAGACTATTTATAGCACGCACAACGTCAGTCCTTGATATGCTTTCGAAAGCAAATTTCTGCCCATCACATCGTCATAAATATAGTCAACAAAAAGACATTGTTTGTGGATTTTCAGCTGTTATGTTTGTTCCTACGGTGTTAAAGTAGAAGTTCAATTCAATGCCTATGTGATGCTTGTTTGTCACTGTCTGATCATTTATTTTCAGTTTATTATAAATAATAATAATAATAATAATAATAATAATAATAATATCGTCAATAAAATTATATGTCAAAACATCATGTCTCACTTTTGTTGCGTGACATGGTGCCGAATCTTGTAAGAAATCGTTAATGTTGTTTCCTACCTGAGGCAGAAGAGTTTCTAAGATATTAATGTACTTCAGTCGTTCGCCTCCTTGTTTGTCCACTCTGTTGTGATCCACTTTTGATTTCATGACATTTAATTAAATATATTATATAATAATAATTAGATCATCTAACATTAATATATATATATAATATTTAATTTCCGTATCTGCAATGATAATAAATAACAACGCACAATATATAGCAAAATAATATGAGTTATATAATAATAACAAATTAATATACATAACAGTATAATAATAATCTATTAGTGGAAATAATAATGAATAATAATAATAATAATAATATGATATGATTACATTGATAATAATTTCTAATATTAATTTATATTAATATTTTATATTTATTATATAAATTATACTTTGCCTCCATTTAATTATCGAATTATTTTCAATTGTTTTTTTTTATTGTCTTTGTGATTGCGTCTTCTGAGTTTTTCTTTAGGATGGTGGAGTCCGTATGTATTTCCGTTTTGTGGGGGGAGTGTGTTATTTTTTTGAATATGTAGTTTGATTAAATTTATTATATTTAAATTTTTTTTTTTTTTTTATTCTGTATAAAAATTTAAACAAATATCATCATTAAATTTTTTTTAATTCGAATTTTTTTTTTCTTTTTCTTTTATTTTTTTGATCTCAGGAGATACGTGCCATATTTGTGAGAGGGCTTTTTTTTTTTTAATGTTTGGTATTGAAATTGCTGTTTGGTTGAAGGTTTTTTTTGTCTGCGTTTTTTTTTGTGGGTCTTGGCGATTGTAGTCCAGGGACATTTAATCCAGCAGCGATAGGTATCCCTGTTGTCTGGGTTTTTGTTTTCACTAAATGATGCTTTTCCTTCTTGTACTTTGTGTACAATTATTTAATTTTTACATGTCTTTTTTTTTTGTTCAAATTTTAATATATTTTGTGTGTATTATACTTATTTATGTGGTGTGATTTGTATTTATTTTAATATTTAGGTTATTTATAGTGTGGTATATTTATGAACTTTTGATTGATGAATAGTGGAGGAAGATGTGAAGAGTCGGTAATGTGAGAGAGAGGAGATGATCTAGAGTGGGGTGGAGTGAGGAGTGTAGAATTGAGTGATGTAGATTGGAACTTGGGTTGGAGAGAATTGAATGAATGGTGAGAGAGAGAGAGATAGTAATGTCATGTTTGGTACCAGTGACTTTAATAATATTCTTCGAAAAAGGTCTGACATCCGTCACCAAGAGCTGTGATCCCAAGTTTAATTTAAACAAATAAAGGAAAGCGAAAATCTGCTCTATTTTTTCATTTAGATAATTAATCGATAAACTTAGATGTCATTAGAGGTGGAGAAAAAATTTTAAACATCATAAAAGAAATATTGTCGAAGATTAATAGTAAGATTATCACCATTCCTTTAAGATTAATTTACCAGCTACTTCCTCAACTAATGATGATTATTATTAGTTTTAGCCACACGATAGCAGGCAATGTCGACTTAGGATTAAAATTGATCGTTGAGAGAGTAAGAAGGGAATGTTGTAGTGTAGGTTTCTTTTCTAGAATTCTCATTTACCATTTAGTTAGTGACAGAAGGGAAAGTTTTGTTACCTTTGTAGTTAAGAGATAGTCGTTTTAAAATAAGGAAATTAGAATATAGACCTCGAAATGATGCGAAGATTAATGAGTAAGACCTAACCGGTATTTTAGATCATTCCCATCGTTAGGGTGTAGTCTATTATTAGAGGTTGGGTTGGAGTTTTATATTTTACTTTACCTGCCTTTGGATTTGAGTCTTGTTTGGTTTCCTAATTCTATGTGATGGGTATAGTATCGAGGAGAGATGGGTGTGGGTGTGAATGTGTTGCTTTTTGTGGGATTTATTGTCAATTTTACACTAAGTAGATTGGTGTGAGTGAGTTACTATCAAAAATGCGATCTTTCCAACATAACAGTGTAGTAGCGCGTGAGTGTTGTTTTAGGTGTAATATATTTTCATTTATTTAATGAGGGGTGTCAAAGATCATTATTTCATAATTATTCTGGAGATGGTGTGTGTGTGTGGGACGTTCTCTCTAGTTGAGATTATTGGTGAGTGCATTGGGTCTTTATGTGGTTCTTTTGATTTATCTTGGTTTGTTAGTTGGGTGGTGAGTGTTCTTAGTGGATATGTTGTGTGTGTGAGCGTGTGGTGGAGGGGGGTGAATTTTTTGTGGGTGAGTCGGGAGTGTATTACTTATTATTCATTATTATTATCTATTTATTGTATTATATTTATTTTTAATTTTATGTATTTTTATTATATTTATTTATTAATTATAATATTTTTATTATTTATTGTTTATTATTATTATTATTGATTTATTATTTATTGATTTTATGTGATTATTAATGTATTTAATGTATTATTTAATTAATTTATAATTTATAATAATGTAATGTATTTAATTATTATTTATTTAGTTTTATTTTTACCTTTTATTTTATGTTATATTATAATAATTTTTATTATTAGTATTAATTATTAATATCTATTATTATTATTATATTATTATTATTATTATTTTATTATTATTATTTATATATTCATTAATTTATATTATCCATATTTATTTTTAATTTAATATTATATTATTAATTTTATTTATTTGATTATTAATTTAATTATTATTATATATATATATATTATTAATTATTATTATTAATTATTATTTATATTAGTATTATTATTATTTTTATATATTATTATTTAATTATTATTATTATTTTTTTATTATTATTATTTATTTATTTTATTATTATTTTATTATTATTATTATATTATTGATTTTAATTATAATTATTATTATTATTTTATATATTTAATTATATTATTTTAATTTTTATATTATTTATAATATTTATTATTTAATTATTATTATATTATATATTGTAATATAATATTAATTATACTAAAATTTTACATTTTATTTTAAAGATACAAATTTTTATGGAAAAATATATACTTTCTCAAATGGATTCATTCAGATTATTGAATATATTTTAATAAGTAATTGAAAATATTATTATTTTAATATATAAGGCGGCTCCACATCATGATTATTGTAATTTGTATATAAATATTGCTTAATTATATTTAATATTATTTATTTTTATATTGTTGTTAATATTTATTTTGTGCAATTTATCTATCTTTTTCTTTTTTTATTTAATTACTTAATCATTTTAATTATTATTGTTAAGTTAATTTATAAATTGAATACATACTTGATTAAATATTATATATGATATTCTCTAGATAATTACTGCGATTTTATTTTTGATTCTATATATTAATGTTTACTTATTATTATTTAAATTGGTAGTACCTTATTTTATTATTTATTATCTTATTAATTATATTATTATTTATAATCTTATGAAGATAATTAATTATTGAAGCACAATTTATAACATATAATTATTATAATATTATTTATTTATTTATTATCATTTATTTATATAATATTTATTAATTAATTAATATCTATTACTGTGTTCAGCATTTAATTTTATTTAATTATTATTATTAATTATTGATTTTTATGATTTTATTTATTAATTATTATTATTTTATGATTAATATATATAATTTTTATTATTAATCAATAATTATATTTATTTAATAATTTATAACTATTGTTATCGTCTTTTTTTAAATATTAATATTTATTTTTATAATATTTATTATCGTAATTCATTATTTCATCGTTACATTATTAATCTAATAATATTTATTATCATCAAATTTGTTCATATATTAATATAATTTATATTTATTATGATAGTTGTAACATGATTATAATTAATTATTAATTAAATTTATATTTTTATTATATTATAATTATATATAATTTATTATTATTATATTATTAATTATATTATTTTTTTATCAGTTATTGTATTCTTTTTATTATTACAAGAATTATTTTTTCTATATTTATTATATTTTTATATTATTATCTTCATTATCATTTATTAATTACTTATTTTAATTATTATATTAATTTATTATTTATATTCATTATTATTTATTTATATATTATCATTTTTATTTATAAATTTTTCTTTTATTATATTATTTATTAAATTTATTTATATTATTATTATTATTCTATTTATTATTTACATTATTAATTTTATTATTTATATTATTATTATATTATTGTTAATATTATTCATTATCTATATTTAATATATTTTATTTTATATTTTATTTTATTATTTATTGTCATTATTAATTTAAATTATTATTATATTATTTATTTATTATTATTATTAATATATTTATTAAATTATTCGTAACATGAATATGTATCTACACTTTTTCGTTTTATTATTTATTGGATCTGATAACGAGTTCTTTTGAAACAAAATGGAGATATCGTGATATTTATTACTACTTAAGCAAATTTAAGAATATAAGTATGCTGGTATGATAATAATAATGGGAAGCAACACTCTATCAATTTAAGTTTAATATAGACAATTCCTTAGTAGTAGCTACATCCACCTCTCTTGATTTTAGAGTAGCGTTTCATAGAAGTATGCTCGGAATTATTAACCATTTTATTAAACTACAATTGCCGGTGTTCCACAAGGATCTATTATTCTTGGCCCATTATTATTTATCAATTTGTTTATATTAATTTACACAATGATATATTTTAATTCACCACACGACTTCTTATCATGCAGTTTCATTATTGCTTAGGATGATTAATTTCTAATAATTTAAAAAAGGATTTACCAATATCTCTGGGCAAAGAGGTGTTTTCTACTATTAATAAGTTCATTTGCATAATCCATCATAGTTTCTTGTTCTAACTGAGTTACATCTGATAATTTGTTCCGAAACAAAATATTATTCATTAATCATGTCTATTGAACTGCCAAAAAAACTTGTCTTACATCATAATATGTAGCAATTTTGAGGCAACACTATAGCTCTATAATGTTCAACTATAATGATTACTAAGGATGTCTTGACTTTGAATAATGAAGTATCACACAATGGCATAGAAATAGTCTTTTGGGATTGTATTTGAGTGGTTCAACGCTTATCATGAAAAAATGAGCGATTTCAAATGAGAATGCATTATCTCTATACCAGCGCAGTGTAGGAAACTAGCGAGAGGTGGTGTTTTTACAGTTTATTTTATATTGTAATGAAGTTCTTTTAGGTGGCAAACTGAACAAAATAATCATTTCCATTAAGGTGTATTATATCTTTTGTCAATGAGTATTTGATTTGTTTATAATTTATCTATGATATAGTTTATAATTGTAGATTATATATATTACCGTTATAATGTCTCAATGGATCATAGTTAGGCAATCAAGCTTAAATTTAATTGCGTTTTATTTTAATTCAACAATAAATAACGCTTCATCCCTAAGACTGTTTTATAGTCACCCTTTACTAACTAAACTTACTTTCTAATAATGAGTACATTACTATCCAACCTTTATTTATATAAAAAAGTTAATAATCTATAACAATTTGAAGACCTAATTGAAGCTTAATTTCTCTTAATTAAAATAGAACAGCTAACAATAATTTAAGATACCACAAAAATAAGGCATTAGTAAATCATTTCTCCTATAATATCTAACTTCCTTATATAATTCAATAAATTCAAGAGATTATAAATTCTAATGAAATAGTGTGAAGATCTTATCTAACCTGGGCATTTTCAATATAGGTTTAGAAAATAATGTGAATTGCGATAGTTTATTAAATGTGCTAAATGAAAATTATAAGGCAAACCTTCTCAAAGAATTAAAAAAATGTAATCTATAATATCATAATTTTTCAATGTTCAAAGTCTCAAATAAAGCATATAAAATAAGTACTTTATTAATACTACTTACTAATATATTGTCTATTGCCAAGTTTAATACTCAAATATAAGCTATATAAATAAGCTTACTAATTATATATTACTCATATTAATTATTATAATTAATTATATTTATTATTTTATTATTATTTATTTATAGATCTATTATAATTATTTTATTTTTATTTGTAGTTTTATTTTTGTTGCTGTTGTTATTATTATTATCTCTTATTTATTTTATTATCTTATTATTATTTGTTAGTATTGATGTATTTATTATATGTAGTTTTATTATTATTATTTTATTTCATCTATATTATGTATTCAATTATGTTTATATTTTTGTGTTATTTTATTTTGATGATTATTTATTATATATTTTTTATCATTAATGTTATTATATTTGTTAGTCTATTGATTGTTTATATTATTTATTTATTTAGTTTATTCCCCTGTATTCTTAATCTGATTAATTCCTGAGTTATTCACTTATATGTGTATTTATTTTATATATTCTCTTTGTAATAGACCCATATATGTTTAAAGAGGCAATCTTGTAAATTTTCGCTTCAATATTATTCAGTAATATTTATTTGGAACTACCCTTAATTTTATTGTTCATTAATTTTTATTATTCATATATTTATTATTCAAGATAATTTTTAATATTTATTATATTTTTTATTCTGAATGTTACCCATGAAAGATACGTGTATATTTTAGAAAGACAATTGGCTCTTTTCTTATCTATTACCAATTTGAATTATTTTATAATACATTATTATTATTATTAATTTATATTTATTATTTATTTATATTTAATTATTTTATTATTTATATTAATTATATTATTATATATATTATTATTTTATATTATTATTATTATTTATTATTATTCTTATATTATTATTATTAATTTAACAGATTCGCTTAATTTATTGGAATGTAATATGATTTAATATAAATTAAATTTATTGAATTTTAATATTGCTTGTAAATTAAATTATTTAATTATTATTATGATATCTAATTATATATTATTTATATTAAATTATTTTATATTATTTTATTAAATATTATTATATGTTATTATTGATTATATTATTATTTATAGTGGTAATTTTTCATATTCAATAAGTATTGTAATCTAATTTGATATCGATTGATTTATTGGTATGTTGATTTATTGGGAGGTAAGATAGAAAATTGCAGATGATGATTTCATTGAATTATATTATTTCAGGTGTGATATTGCTATTTATTATATTATTATTTCCTTATTTTATATTATTTTTCCTTATTTAAGTTACTTATTAATTATCTATTATTCATCTTAGTTGTGTTCCGGTTATCCTTCTTTTGCGAAAGGTATGTATGGTGCTGAAACTAATTTTTTAGGACGGTTCTGGTTAAATTACTGTATACGTGGGGTATTGAAGCTTTGGCGTTTTATCCGGTGTTATTGTATTGTTTATTATATGGCATACCATTTTACGAGTACTATAACTGATTTTATTATCAATAATACGCTTTTATAGTTTCATTACAGTCTCCTGTCTTTATTTTCTGAAATAAAATTTATGTTATATTTTAGCTAATTTATTTAATTATTTATTATTTATTAATTATTATTATTATATTATTTTAATTATTATATTATATTATTTATTATTTTATATAATAATTATTATTTATATTTATATATTATATTATATTATTATTTATTATTATTTTTTATTATATTATATATTATTTTATATTATTTTATTGTTGGTGGAGGTTTGTTGGTTTTATATTATTTATTATTATTATATGTGAATATATTATATATTATTTGATTATTAATATATTATTATATATTATTGTTTTATATGTTATTATTATTATTATTATTATTATTTAGATTTAAAGATTATTACTATATTTTAATTATATTTATTTAACCAAGGGGATGGATTATAATTTGTTATATATTTATTTATTAATTTTTAGTATTATTATTATTTTATTTTACATTATTATTAATTATTTTATTTATTGTTATTTATTATTATTATATTATTATTATTTATTATTAATTTATTTATTATTTATTAATTATTATTCATTAATTAATTTGATTTATTATATTATTATTATTTATATTATTCTATTTATATCATTATTTATGGTTACTTAGTTTTATTTTAATTATCTAATTAATTTATTTTATAATATATTTACATTTGTTATTAATATATTTCGTGTGGTCTCAAAGGACACGAAACTGTGTTGCAATTAGAAGACCCATTTCATCTGTAAAGCAGATGTGATAATTATTATTTTTGATATTTTTTCTGGTTAATTTTATTAAATTTCGTTGCTTAAAAATGAAATTATGTAATATATATTATTTGCGACTATGTAAAAAAAAGTTTAGCTAAATTTTTCTTCCATTGGAATTTAAAGTTTATTTAGTAATTGAAATTATTTATTATTATTATCATTTATTATTATTAATTATTATTATTATTTATATTTATTATTATATCATATATTATTATTATTTATTATTATTTAATTATATTATTATATTTATATATTTAATTATAATTTTTAAATTATATATTATAATTATTATTATTATTATTATATTATTATTAATTATTATTTATTAATTATTTTAATTATTTATAATTAAAAAATCATACATATTTTTATTTATTATTTTATTTCTTTATTTATTATTATAATTTTATAGTTATTAATTCCTTTAGTTATTAGAATTTATTATTTATTTCATCCTTAAATAATTAATTAATCATTCAATTCTAATATATCAATGTTTGTTATATAATTTATTTATAATATTTTATATAATTTTATTATATTTATTTATTTAATTCATCATCCATATCCACTACTATTTTATTATCCATTATTATTTATATTATTATCTATTATTATCAATTTTCTTTTCAAAAATGTACATTTATACAATTAACCTCCTATTTAACATTATCTACATTATATCTAAATTTTATACAATTTTAATCATTACTTTATCAATCTGACATCATGATATCATTGAGTCATTTACCTCTATGATATTAAATTATCTATTACTCTATACTTCATACGAATTTTATATTTACTGCTCTAATAGTATAATTATAATAAATTATTATTCATTATAATACTCCCCGAGCGTCATTATTTTAGATTTACGTGAATGATATCAATTTAATGATTACCCGTTCTATTAATACAATGTAGTATCATTTGATAATGACCGATATAGTATTATATTGTATTAAATATTATTAACCGATTTATTTCTCTCTCTTGTGCTGAAGTTAGTATTTTTTTTAACTGTACTGTAAATTATTTATATTCATCATAATGGTATTTATAATATTATAATTTTGTTTTATTAATTGAATACTTTTATATTATTATTTAATTATCTAATTGTAATTATTATTATTCTAACTATTAAAATTATTAATTATTATTTACTACGATATCAATATAATTTTATTATTTATTATTATTATTATTCATATCATTATTATCTCATTATTTATTATTTATTTATTTTATATTATTATTTAATTATTTAATTATTTTATTATTATTATTTATTATATATTATTATTTAATTCAAATATATAAATATTATTATTTACTAATTATTTTTTGTTATAGATCATTAATATTCAATATTACGGCAATATTTTATTTTTTAATTATTATATTAATCTTTAACTTATTATTATTATTTACTAATATTATTATTTTCTATAATTAATTATTATCTATTATAGTGATTTTCTATTATTTATTATATTTTATTATTATTATTATTATATATTATTATTAATACCAATTTTAAAATCAATAATTTCATAATTTTCAAAAATTATTTTATATTATATTTTATTTATTTTTATAGATCATGTAAAATTTAATTTTATAATTATTTAATTATAATTAACTTATTATAATTATTATTTGTATTATATATTATTGAATTTTAAATCTATTATGGATTTCTATTATTATTAATCTCTGATTATTATTATTATTATATTATTATATATCCTAAAATAATTATACAGACCTCTCTCACCATATTAATGTGAGATTTAACAAGAACTTAAGTAATTTAAGTTTTATTATCAACTCAGTCATACCTAATAATGAATTTTTATTTCAGGCCCTTATTCTAGAATAAAATTAGCAACTATAAATAAATAACACGCTTTCCTGTAACTTTTTAAGGTTTCGGCCAAATTATTTCGCCTATAATGCGCCATTCAGTTCAATGCAGTTCGTGTTAGGACTGTAGTTCAAGACTATATTTATTTTTTATATTATGATTGAATAAAAAAACTATACCTGTTATTTATATATCTTATTATATATATATATACTTATACTATTAATTTTAAATATGCTTTTTTTTCTATACCTTTGAGATCTGTAATAATTATACCTGACTCTTGAAATGAGTATATAACAGACTATATGCGAGAGAATGAGAGTAGATGTCACTTCAAAGTCTTCAAGCGGTTGAGTTATCTAAACGGATGACAAATGTTACAAACAAATTTTCCGATTTCATTGTACTTAGTATTATTTTAATTAATGAATTTTTTGTTGCTCTTTTTATCTTAAGAAGACTCATGCCAGCGCCTTCTAACTTGCGAAGAACAATTATTCACCGCAAAATCGTTGCTGAATGTGGGTTTTGATACTATTATTGATCAAGAATATAGGTAAAAATGTCTTGCGATGATGAGGTTGGCACACTAATGAGAGAGTGCCCTCCAGCGTTTCGTTTCTTTCAATGTGATTCTAAATAAGTATTCTTACTGGGCTTATTTAATGTCGATGAAGACACGGAGTTTGAGAGAATAGCTGTTTGTCTAAATTACTCCAATAGCTTAAGAAATGAGGGCCATTACAGTTTCCATCGTTAATAGTTCAGTTTAGATTATGGACTTTGTTGGATTGGAAGTGTTTTAGGTTTATTTAATTCGTTGTTTTATTTGAGCTGTGTGCCGTTAGTGATGTGATTTGGCTCCGGTTTTTTGTCCTGAACACCATGATTGCACAATATGCTCCTGTCTAGGTCAGCGATCTTTTATGTCTTTCTTTGACAGCAGTTAGAAACATAGTAAGAGATGAGACAAGTTTCTCGAAATGGTAAGTTTGAAGTGTAATTAACATCTAAGTTTTGATTTACGTGGTTGAGTTTGTAAAGATTGTGTGACTGTTGATGTTGTATACTAAGTGAAGCGTGATTATTCTTTTTGAATCCGTAGTATTGTTTTGGCCATTAATGTAGAAGTTCGGATGGTCTACGTTATGCGATCTAAACAAGAATGTTCAAAGCTGTCCCTTTGTTATATGGTCTTCTGCTTTTTTCTTCGAAAGATATCTGGTTCTTAATTTATGTAAGAAAAGTTTTAATGATATTTATTAAGTTGCTACGTAGATATGTGTGGGGAAAAGTAATGATTATGTCATGTAAGATTCATGATTTTGTCAACTTCTATAGAGAGAGCCTCTTGCGCTCGAAACAAATTATAACTACTGGGCGTAAATGCGATGATACCGTACATCTAGGTAGAAGTGGTCGTAATAAGGGACGATTTTCGTAATTTTACGGGTTATTAATGTGAACTAGAAAATTATTGTCATTTTAATAAAGGCTCTTTGTCAGTTACGTTTGACGTTAAACTACTTTTTGTTAAGTCTGAGGGCTACCATATTGGATACAAAGGAGATGTTACGTCTAAATAAATGATAGGAGTATTATTTCAGGATTCTTTCACTTACAGAGTAAAAATATGTTCATTTATAAGATTTTTTTTCTTAATAAATATGTACGATTACACACATAACTGTCAATCACGTTGTTGATAGTATAACCACGACGAGGTGTCATCAAACATATCGGTATATATAGTCTGGTATTGAACGATATTTAGTAATTTACTTAATATTAACAATTGTGCAAGTACCCTGCGACATTGTTAGAAGTCAGCGCCTGGGGGCGAATCGTTGGCGTCAAGCCCTGGGGGACCCATGGAAACACCATCCAACTGCTGTATAGTAATATGCTTTTTCCAGAGTGCAATTTTCAAAAGGAGTCAAGTAGTGCAATTTGGGTTAAAGAGATTTTTTTAAAACAGATTTGTTCAATATGATATAATTCAAATGTAGAACAATCCTTAAGAGTTAATTCCCTTTTACAATTTATTTTGTCAGTCCCAATCAACATGTTATTAACGTGTAAGATAACACATGGCAATTAGCGTTACTTCCATTTTAAACGTCCATCTTACCAACACATACACACACAAACAAAACTAATACACACACATACAACCTATAACCATTTGATTATTATTTGATTTTAATTCATTTATGTTATTGTATTTGTGTTCTTTTATTAAAATACTCTCACTGATATATTATTATTATTATTATTATTATTTTCATTATTATTATTATTATTATTATTATTATTATTATTATTATTATTGTTATATTTATTATTATTACATACCATTAATAAAATATATGTCTAAATAAAAAAATAAATTTACATAGATATATTACAAGCTCAGCTTAAATATTGTTCTGTAAATATATAATATATATTATATATAAAATGAGTAGATAAGTATTTTAATTTGTTTGGAAGTAGCCAATGAATAGTGGAAATATGAATTTGTAGTGTATAATAAATTATGCTTAAATGGGTAAAATATAAGACTATCCAATGAGTATTGTAATATTCATAGAAGATACTTTAAGAGGCAGGTACAAAATGAGTAATAGTTAACTATAGAATTTATGTAAGCAAAGTGTGCAACAAATATTTTGGATATATTTTGAGATTGGGAATAAAACTATTCAATAGTTGAGAGTTTACTAGAAAAATAATTATGTGAGATAACTGTTTTGATCGTTCGAAATAATCTTTATATCAGTGATGTATAACGACCTGATCCTACGAAAGTGGTAGAGAATTTCAGCTTGTAGTAGAGTATGTATCTGACGAGTCGTTGACAGGACTTATAGCCTCAAGCATAGTGTTCAGGGTTCGAGTCCCCTTCGTGCCGGGGATCCTTAGTTTGGGGTGAATCAATTGTACGCTATCGATGTAGTATCTTTTATCTTAGAATTAAAGAAAGTAGCCTATGAAGCCCTGATATTTTATAGATAATAAAAAAGATTGAAATGAAGAAGGAAGGAAAAGATCGCTGAGTGTGGTTTAGTATAAGAAAAGTTTATATTAGTTTTATAGCAAGTTTTTATTATCGTAGTGCTAAATTATCGTGAAATAATATTAAAAATTAAGGAGAAAACTATCGAGAAATGAATAATAATATAACTTAGATTCCAAGATATTTATATAAAAAACACGGTAAAGTAGTTCTAATCCAGAGAAACTGTACAGGATGTTTTCGTTAAACTCTTGTGTGTATAACATAATATATAATTAGTGCGTATGACAAAGATAGAAAAAAAAAAAAAATAATCATTTTTATGTTTTTTCTGACAGATGTCAAAATTCGTTGTCCCACGATTTCTGAAGCAAATAGTGTAAAGTATATGGTAATTTGTAATCATTGATAGGTTATTATTATTTATGTTTAGAGTTATATATACGGTTCGGTTAGGTAATTGTATAATTATTAGTAGTATATGTGTATCTAGTAGCGTCATCATTATAGTATTAATTATTTATTATATATGTTGGATTTATTGTTAATTAAGTGATATATATATAATTATATATTATATTTTGTAGGGAATAATATTACATTAAATTATATATATATATATATGTATATATACTATATATACTATATATATATATATATTGAGTATTTTTCTTCTATATGTGATGATAGTATCTTTTGAGGTACGTGGTATTATATTGTTATAGTGATATTATAATTGATATAGATAATATGTATGGTAATTATATATATATATGTATGGTAATGTAGTGTATTATTGTATAGAGTTATCAAACCTATTTATATTGTTTTGTATTTAGCAATTATAATTTATTATAGTAATTACATTATTAATATATATATACATTAAATTATATATTATATATTATTATATATTTTTATAATATATTATATTATATATTATGCTATATATATATATATATATATATATATTATATATACTATATATATATATATTATATATTATTAATAGATTAATATTATATATATATAAAGAAATGTCAGCCCTGATCACACTTAAGAATGTAATAATAATTTATTCGGTAGAAACAATTAATAATACATAAAATGGAATGGATATTTTTTGCTTTACCTTATCAATAGTACATCTTCTAAAAGATTAAAATATATATATATATATATATTATTATTATAATATAATATTATATTATTATATATATATAGTATACTATGTATATATATATTAATATATTATAATATATATATATATCATATATATATAGTTATATATATATATAATATATATATATATATATAATAATATTTTATTATATATATATATATATATAATATAATATATTGTTATATTATATTATATATTATAATATTAATATATATATTAATAATATTATTTATATTATTATATTATAATATATATTTATATATAATAATATATATTATAATATTTCCTATAATTAATATATAATTTTATTATATACCTTTTTTATTTAATTAATAAAATTAATATTAATTGCACGAGAAAACTTTAGAAAATTACAATAAAAATAATCAAATCACTAGCTTTCGGAATCCAAGCTCGACTCCCTTTTCAAGTTATAAATTAATAAAGTCTAAACAGTAGATGGTAGAAGTGAAACAAAAACTCGGTTTCCAGATTTTCGTACAGGCAACTATGTTATAGCATCTTCCCTTATTGCCATTAGGGTTTTTTTTAAAATGAATTCTTTAAGAAAGTGTTATTTGTTAATTGGTCCTAGTTAAAAAATCTTTTCATTATTGTTCATGCATTTCGTGTTATGTATAATAAATGATTCTAGTAAACTCCTAGAGTTTACATCTTCAATGGAAGATAACACAGAGGAGCTCTGTATTTATTCTATGATTTTCTTGTCTTCTATGTCTTGCGAGTGCGGAATTTAAATCATCTATTCTTAGACTATGGGAATGTTGATATTTTTTTTACAGTAAAATCATTCATTTCCCTTATATACACTGTATTACAATCCATACATCTTATTTTATATACCCCAATGCTGTTTTTTTTTTACCCCAATGTTATTTTTTACCTCAATGTTATTTTTTACCCCAATAGTCGGTTTTAAAACTTTTTTTAAAATAAACGGAACCGATTGTACTAAACTCATTTTCTTTGGAATATACTTTTTATTTCTTATGGCAAAGAAGATTTTTTAATAATTTCTCAAGGGAAAAAAACTCATTCAAGATAGAAAACCTATTAGCTTACCCTAACAATTTGAATTCCGAAATAAAAAATTATATTCCAAAGAACATAAGTTTAGTAGTACAATCGGTTCCGTTTACTTTTTTAAAAAAAATCGTTTTAAAACCGACTATTTGGGTAAAAAATAACAATATTGGGGTATAAAATAGGATTTATGGATTGTAGTACAGGTAAATAGGGAAAACGAATGATTTTAGTAGAAGAAAATATCAACAATCCAATAGTCTAAGAATAGATAATTTAATTCGGCACTCGCAAGTCATTGAAAAGAAAATCAATGGATAAATATGGAAAGTTCCTCTGTGATATCTTCCATTGAAGATGTAAACTCTAGGAGATTACTAGAATCTTTATTATAAACAATACGAAAAATGCATGAACAATAATAAAGGATTTTTTTTAACTTGGACGCATTAACAAATAACATTTTATTAAAGAATTCATTTTTTAAAAAAACGCTAATGGCAACACGGGGATATGCTATAACATAGTTGCCTGTACGAAAATCTGGAAACTGAGTTTTAGTTTTACTTCCAGCTTTGAGTGTTTAGGCTTTATTATTTGATCACTTGAAAAGGGAATCGGGCACTGATTCCGAAAGCTAGTGATTTGATTATTATATCTATTGCAAACTTTTAAAGTTTTCTCGTGGATCCATGTATGTACGTATGTATTTGTTTATATATATATATATATATTATTAAAATTTATATATATATATATATATATATATTATATGATATATATATATATATATACTATATATATTATATATATTATATATACGTATAATATATATATATATATATATATATATATATTATATATATATATTATATATAGTATATTATTATAATATATTATATATATATATATATATATAATATATATTATTTTTTTTATATATATGAATTATATTATATATATATTATATATATATATATATATATATATATATATATATATATATATATATATATATATATATATATATATATATATATATATATAATATACGGTATTTATATATATATATTTATATATTATATTATATATATATATAATATATATATTTATATAATATATATATATATATATATATACAAAAAATATAAATATAGATATATATATATATTACGGAGGTGAGTGTTTGGGAATCACCGGCTGGGAGACCGAAACAAAAGTGGATTGAGTCAGTAAAGGAGTGTTTGATCAAGAATTTGAATTTTGTTCAAGCGAGAAGAATGTTTATTTTTTTAATGCATGATGGGAGTTGGATCGGCTGGGTTTTTGCTGAGGGAGGATTGGTAGTGGGCCTAGCACGAACCACAGTGGGGGATATGAGAAGGCATAGGGTGAATTCGTGGCTGCGACGGGATCGAACTTAAGGGGAGTGTACGAGGGTTTCCTTACGATTATGTCAAGTTCTTATACTAACTTCTGTTTTCGATGTATTATTCCCCAGATCTTGGCGTTCCTAGGGTAGAAACAGAGAAGAAGGAATATATATTATATATATATATTATTATATATATATTAATTATTATATATATTTATATATATATATATATATATATATATATATATATATAATATATATATATATATATAATATATATATAATGGTGATATATTTCTTGATATATTATATATACATCTTATGTATAGTATGTTTATATATTATATATTATAATATAATACATATTAATATATATATATATATATATATATATATATATATTATATATATAAGAGATACTAATGGAAGATTAAGATTGATTAGATCTGCAGTGAATTCCCAACCTTTTGTAATTCACGGCACCCTATATAAGGCTGTGGAATTTTTGAGGCCACATTGTTATTAATATAATAATAATTAATAATAATAATAATAATAATAATATAATATAATAATAATAATACATAATAATAATAATAATAATCAATAATAATAATATAATAATAATAATAATATAATAATATTAAAGATTTAAAAGATGGTCCTACAAAACATTCCTGTGAAAATTCGAAAGCTGGGGAAGGGTTTTGGGCGTTTTTAAGGAATCCGAATTTAATGGGGGGAATTTTTTATGAGCTTGGGATGGCTATTTGGGTCTACCAACTAATTATTGGTGTGTTAAGCCTATGTTTGATAACGCAAAACAAGCATAATTTTCCTGAAGATTCAACAATCTATTTCTTGTTTTGCATTTTATTGTGACCATTGCAGAGAAAGCTTGTTCACAAAAGTATGATGTTGAAATGGCAAAAGGAAAAACATTATTGAAATGGGAAGGAAAATCACCCGTTAAATACCAAGTGCTGGTGACATGGGCCGATGACATGGCAGTTCTTGGTAAGTTAATTTTCAGTAAAATCAGCGCCAGAATCATTTAATTCGTCTCTTTTAGTAGCTGTGAAATCTAGATCTTCAGTAATATCTGCCTGCTAAATGGGGAAGCATCCACTCAAGATCTTAACGGAAAGAGAAGCGAAAGTTTTAATCACTGCATTTTGACAATGGTTGATAATGATCAGGAATGAGGTTTTTTAGCTTTTCCTCGCCATTACAATTCGAAAATTTTAAAAGGGATGGAAAATTTGAAAATCACTTTTCTCCAATTGCAAGACCTCCAAGAACTTACCTTTCTCAGAAAATCTTTTATATTCAAGGCTTAAAGAACTGATGTTCTTGTTTAATTTGTAAGAAGTATGTAAGTGTATTTAGTTTACTAAAAATATCTGACAGAAATGACAGCTGTAACACCAATCATCAATTTGCAGCAACCTAGGAAAATGCACATGTTTCTCTCTCAAAAAAGCTTTTTAGTTCTTGGATGTCTGCAATTGAGAAAAGTGATATTTCAAATTTTCCATCCCTTTTAAAATTTTCGAAATGTAATGGCGAGGAAAAGCTAAAAAACCTCATTCCTGATCATTTATCAAAATTGCAAGATGCAGTAGATAAATACTTTCCTTCTCTTTCCGTTAAGAATCTTGAGTGGATTGCTTCCCCATTTCACAAGGCAGATATTACTGAAGATCTAGATTTCACAGCTACTAAAAGAGACGAATTTAATGATCTCTGCGCTGATTCTTTACTGAAAATTAAACTTGAGAAGACTGACTTAACAGCGGCTGATTTATGGCTTAGCATACAAAAGGAGTATCCTAAAGCTGTGAAAAGCCACAAGTTTCTTTGCCATTTTCAACGATCATTAACTTTTGCTGAACAAGGCTTTCTCTGCAATGGTCACAATAAAATGCAAACAAGAAATAGATTGTTGAATCTTCAGGAAAAATATGCTTGTT
>JABUQX010036496.1:0-15000 GCA_015478945.1 Trachelipus rathkii | reverse complement strand
GAACAATTTTTAAATAGTGCAGAATTCCTTAATCGGATCCGGATTGGAGTCGGAGCCGGAGCCGGATCAAAGTCGGAGATGGAGTCGGAGCCAGAGTTATGATTTTTCGAAAAATATATTTTTTAGGTGAAAATTTTTATTGTTAGAAGACGTGCTGAACAATTTTCAAATAGTTCAGAACCTAGTCGGAATCGGATCCTGAGCCGAGCCGGATCCTGCAGTATTAATTTTTAAAAAAAATATTTTTTAGGTGTACTTTATGCCAGAAAGCGTTACTGAGCAATTTTCAAATGTTCAGAAACCTTTGTCAGATCCGGAGCGAAATGAAGTCGGAGCTGGAAGAGCGGAGCCGGAGCTGGAGTCAGAGCCTGAGCCTGGGTATGAATTTTTTTCAAAAAATTTTTTTTGTTTTTTACATTTTTTTAAAAAATTTATGCCCAGAAAACGTACTGAACAAATTTCAAATAGTGCAGGAACCTTTGATGGGTCCGGGTCGGGTCCGGATCCGGAACCAGATTCGGAGCCTTATCCTTGTTATTTTTACAAGAGATAATTTTCTTAGAGGAATAATTTATTCCAGAAAACTTGCTGAACAATTTTCAAATAGTGCAAAATCCTTAATCGGAATCGGATCCAGATTCGGCATCAGAGTCGGAGCCCGAGCCGGAGTATGATTTTTTTTCGAAAAAAAACTACTTTTTTTGTTAAAATTATTGGATAAAAGACAGTGACTGAACATTTTCAAAATAGGGCAGAAACCTTAGTCAGATTCGGAAGCCGAAGCCGAAGCCGAACTCGGAGCCGGAGCCGGGAGCCGGATCCTGGTATTAATTTTCATTAAAAAATATCTTTTTTAGTGCCGAAAAATGTATTGCCCAGAAGACGTGTTAAACAATTTTCTATTAGTACAGAAACCTTAGTCGGATCCGCAGCCGGATCCGGAGCAAACCGGAGGGGTCCTGGGTATGAATTTTTTTATTAAAAATATTTTTTTTAGGTGAAAAATTTCATGCCAGAAGACGCACTGAACAATTTTCAAATATTGCAGGAACCTTTGATGGATCCGGATCCGCGAGCAGGATCCGGAGTCGGAGCCGGAGCCGAATCTTGCTTATAAATTTTTCAAGAAATATTTTTAGTTAAAAATGTGTTGCCAAAGACTTGCTGAGCTAAAATTTTCAAATAGTTTTAAAAAATTTTATCGGATCCGGATCGGCAGTCCGGAACGGAGCCGGAGTTTAGAACCGGATCCTGTTTAGGAAATTTTTCCAAGAAAATATTTTGGTTTAGATGAAAAAGTTATTGCCGGAAGACGTGCTGAACCATGTTCAAAACTGCAGAAACCTTAGTTGGATCCGGATCCGGAGTCGGAAACGGAGCTGGATTCCTGGGTATAATTTTGTTACTATAAATATTTTTTTTGGTGAAAAGTTTATTGCCAGAAGACGTGCTAACAATTTTCAAATAGTGCAGAAACCTTAGTCGGATCCAGCACCGGATCTGGAGCAGCAGCCGGAGTATGAAACGGAACCGGATTCTGGGCATAAATTTTTTCAAAAAATATTTTTGTACGTGAAAAATTTTATTGCCAGAACAGTACTGCCAGCACAATTTCTTCAAACAGTGCAGAGAACTGAGTCGGAGTTGGAGCCGGAGCCGGAGAAAAATAATTATTTTCTTTTTGGGGTTGTAAAAGAAATATATCAAAGGCTTTGAATTGATTCAATTGAAAAAGAATTATATATAATTATATATATATATATAATATATATAATTATATATATATAATATATATATTATATATATATATATATTATATATTTTATATATATATATATATATATATACTAATATATTATATATATATTATATATTATATATATATAATATTATATATTATAATATATATATTAATATATATATATATATATAATATATATATATATATATATATATAGATATATAGTATATATATTAATTATATATAATATATAATATATATATATATATATATAATATATAAATTATATATTATATTTATAATAATTATTTAATTTAAAATATATAGTTATATATATATATTATATATATATATATATATATAATATATTATATATATATATTATAATATAATATAGTATATATATATATATTGACTTATGAAAGAATCAGAGGTTGGGGAGGTAGCCAAGGGATGGTGTTAGAGTAATGGAGAATGTAAAGAGAGTGGAGGGTGCCCACCGATTATATGCGGATGATTTAGTTTAGTGTGGCGAATCTGAAATAGCTTTGAGGGGATTAGTAAAGAGAGATTTGACAGGTGGTAAAAAGGAGGGCATTTGAAAGCTTAAACGTTATTTAGGAAATAGAGGTAAGGTTATCGTTTTGAGGGAGGATAGTTCTCTGTGTAAAGTTATGTTAGATGGTGGCAGCTGGACAAATGTCTGAGTTCAAATATTTAGGATTATATGGTGGATGAAAAGGGAACCGTATGAATGCAGATGTAGTATGAAAGTGTCATGTAGAATTGGAAGGAAAGATCGTGGGTGCAATTAAATCCTGTAGTGGATGCCCAAAGGGAAATAAGTCTTGAGTGTGCTAGGGTCTTACTGATGGTTATGTTTATACCTGTATGCTAATGCTATAGTAGCTGAGACTATGGCTGGAATAAGAGGTCAGATATAAAGTACAGATATAGAACTTCTGCTGGGGCTACACGGCATTTTGATGGGTTGCTCCTGAATTACAAGAGCAACCAACCAAAGTCAAGCCACGCCGACATGGATACAAGATGCTTGTTGCGATAAATTTGCAATAATAAGACGAAAAAATATTCACTCGCGCCAGGACTCGAAACCATGGACAACAGCGTCGCCGTTAGACAATGTACAGGAGGATCTACCACTAGTCCAATCTGCCACTCCAGAAAAGAAGAGTATCTCGGAAAGTTTTCAAGTCTCCTGCTTCGATATCACTGTGCTTTGAAACGGTACTTATTTTAAATTCATAGGAAAGGGTTGCTTTTTAACCCCTTACTGGAGGACTACACACAGCATTCTGGTATGTTTGCACTCCCGTGTTACAGGAAGCAACCAACCAAACTCAGGCCACGCCGACATGTGAACATCATTCTTGTTGCGAAATTTGCAATACTAAGACGAAGAAAAATTTCCTCGCGCCAGGACTCAAAAACCATTCGACAACAGGGTGCCGTTAGACTGTACATTAGGCTCTACACTAGTCCGATCCACTTTCCCAAAAAAGAAGGCATCTTGGAAGTTTTCAAATCTTCTGCTTCGATATTACTGCTTTGAAACTCGATACTTATTTAAATCCACAGAAGGGTTGTTGTAACCCCTTCTTGGGCCACACGGCATTCTACTGGGGTGCTCCTGGGGTTACAGAAGCAACCGACCAAAGTCAAAGAACGCCGACATGCGCACAACATGCTTGTTGCGACAAATTTGCAATAATAAGACGAAAACATTTCATTCGCGCCAGGACTCGAACCAATCGACAACAGGGTCGCCGTTAGACAATGTACAGGAAGCTCTACCACTAGTCAGATCCGCCTCCCCTAAAAAGGCATCTGGGAAGTTTTTCAAATATCCTGCTTCGAATATCACTGGCTTGAAACTCGATATTATTTAAATTCAAAGAAGGTGGATTGAACCCCTACTTGGGCTTACACGGCATTTACTGGGGTGCTCCTGGGGTTACGAGGAGCAACGACCATAGTCAAAGAACGCTACATGCGCCCACAACATCGCTTGTTGCCACAAATTTGCAATAATAGAAGACGAAAAAAAATTTCACTCACGCCAGGGACTTCGGAACCTCGGAACAACAGCGTGCCGTTAGACAAATGTACAGAGTCTCTCCACTAGCCCAATCCACCTGCCCAAAAAATAAATCATCTTGGAAGTTTTCAAATCTCCTGCTTTGGTATCACCGCTTGAAACTCTTTACTTATTTAAATCCACAGAAGGGTGGTTGGAACCCCTTTTGGGCCTACACGGCATTCTTCAGGGGTGCTTTCATTGGTTACAGGAGCAACCTACCAAAGTCAAGAAACGCCGAGAAGCGCAGAAAATGTTTAGATTGCCGCAAATTAGCAATAATAGACCAAAAAAATTCCACTAGTGCCAGGACTTTGAACCATCGGACAACAGCTCCGCCGTTAGACAATGTTCAGGACGGCTCTACCACTAGTCTGATCCCCCGCCTCCCCCAAAAAGAAGGAATCTCCGGAAATTTTCAAATCTACTGATTCGATATCACTGCTTTGAAACTCGCTACTTATTTAAATCTACGAAAGGGTGGTTGAACCCCTTCTGGGGCTACACTGCATTCTTCAGGGGTTGCTCATAGGTTACAGGAGCCAACAGACCAAGTCTAAAGATCGACCGAACATGGCCACAACATGCTTGTTACGACAATTGCTCAAATAATAAGACGAAAAATAGTATATCTAACTTCCGTTGACACAGGAACTCGAATAACCATTACGACAACAGCGTCGCTACTACAGTATTGACAAATGTATTCTCAGGAGGCCTGCACTAGCCTCGATCCTGACCTCCTTCCTAAAAGGAAGCATCATCGGAAGTTTTATTCTAAATCTCCTGCCTTATCGATATCACTGTTGAAACTCGATCTACTTATTATAAATCCACAGAAGGGTGGTTTGGAACCCTTTCATGTGGACTGACTACTTTGGCATTCTTCATGTGTATAGTCGCTCATGGAGCTTACAGATAAGCATACAGACTAAGTCAAGATCGTACTAACATGCGCAACTAACTCATGCTTGTTTTAACGACAATAATTTGTCAAATAATAAGACGAATAAAAAAATTTCACCTCGCGCTACGGACTCGAACCATCTGAACAACTAGCGTCGCCGTATAGACATAATGTACAGTAGGCTCTACTACATAGTCGATCCGCCTATCCCCAAAAAAAGAAGGCATCACGAAACAGTTTTCAAGTCACCTACTTCGACATCACTGTTGAAACTCTGTACTTATTTAAATCAATAGAAGGTTATATATATATATATATTATATATATATATATATATATATATATATATATATTATATATATATATATATATATAATTAATATTATATTAATATATATAGTATTATATATATATATATATAATTATATAATTAATATATATATATAATTTAATATATATATATATATATATTATATTATATATTAATATATATATTATATATATATTGTAAATTTAGATAATATATATTATATAGTTTATATATATATAAAATATATATATTATAAAATACTCTAAATTATTTATTTTATTTAATTAATTTAAATGATTTTAGTTTTAATATGTTTATTGTAATACAAAAACTGATAATTGTAAGATCATCATTTAAATCAATAAATTCAGCTGATAAAGTGAAAACAAAATATATATACTTAAATTCATCCAATGAAACAAAATATCATATAGTATTTACAAGAATAATATTATAATATCTATTATATTTAATACAATAGGTGATATCAAAATTTTATTAAATTTTTATATATTATTCTTATATATATATATTAAAAAGGTTTTTTTTTTTGCTCAATGCGTCTAAAAAACGAAAATGCGTATTTTTTTCTCCATCAATGTGTTTTCTATATTGGTGTTTTCTTGGTCTCTGCGCACTCTTCATTTTTTCCTTACATGAGATATGTAAAAAAAAATTCATAAAAAAAAACGAAACAGATTTTTTTTCTTAATTGGGTACACAGACTACAACCAATGTCCAAAAGCTGTAGGTAACAAATTGTACGCTCTCTATAATCTATAAAATGTTTTTGGGTTAGAGCGTAAGGTGGGTGTCAACCATGGTTGATATTCTCTTGTCAAAAATTTGAAGTACTTTTCAGAGATTGTAAATTTTTTTTTTTGGTAAATACATGATAATCTTTCTTCTCCACATTATAAGACGATCGTTCTAATATAGATTTGATTGCCAATCTCTTGATCATTGGAAGTGAGTATTTTAGTAGACAAATGAAAGCAAATGAAAAATTATTCTCGATAAACTTCAAAGACTTGTGTATGGCAGTTCTCTGATGCGACTACCAAATTCAAAAAAAACGAACTTTCTCTCTCCAAGTTACCCTTAAAAATCGTGTTCATATTCAAGAATGAAACGTAACAGATTTTTTTATGTGGTGTTTGTTTATATTTTCGAGTAAATTTCAAGATATCATAAGTTGGTAGCATCAAAAAAAACATTTACGTTGTATATAACTCTCTCGCGCTTGTATAATTTGTGTGACAGGTTTGCCTACATTGCCATCATGCCCCTTTAATTTTTATGTTTATAAGACTAACCTTTTTGCATCTTATTATCTGCAAAAAGGAAAGATTAGTCTAGATTAGTAATGACTATTTACGCTTTTTCTCTTTCTCTCACATAGTTATATATATTTTTTTCTTTACCAACTTTTATTCGTAATTTCTTTCATATGTTGATTTCTGGGATATCTCGCACCTTACCTAGAAATATCGGTAATACCGTTATGACTCGTATATAGCTTAAGAAATTTCTTCAGACTACGAGTTGACTATTCCTTCACAATAATAAACGCCATGCTATATTTTGGGGAATATACGCATACCTCATAATCTCCGGCCTCCTTATAGTCTTTCTATTGGTTCTCCAGCTTTCCACAAAATTTATATATCTTTCTCAATTTCTTAGATCTTAATAATCAGATTTTCCTCTTTGAATTTTTCGGCACAAACCATCCGACTTCTTATTCAAAAGCAGCTTAATGATAGGATAATTTAGGTGCCAAGGGCCTCTGGCAAAGTTATGCCCTGACTAAAGAAATTTTTATAATTAGATACAATGAGTATCATCTCACGATTCTCTGATAGTTCTGCTTGGTCCTTCCTCGCGATTCTCTCTCCCGTACCTTCCACTCGCGTTTCTTTCATTCACATTAATTGACAAACGCCAGTCACCATGTTGATAGGTGTATATTGTAAAGGGGCGAAGCAATAATCTTCCTCAATTTAGCGTTAAATTACCAATATTGTGCTCTTGTGAGTATCGCCTGTTCATATAGCAGAAGAAACTAGCTAACTGAAATACCGTGTTATACCCAGTCATGATGCCTGAACTATTCCTCAGACTACATGCAGACGTATGAAATTAGCCAAGGTGAGAGGTAACCTACTGTTGTAATTTTCATTTTAAAGCGTTATCCGTACTCTGTCTTCATCTTTCCTGCTCGTGGTACAGATGTGCCTGGCACCACTCTTCCTCATCAAATTTTACATACTCTTCGAACAGGGTATATAGTTGTGTGCTTTCGCCAAACATCGCCTCCCGTATTTATCACTGACAAAATGGGTATCAGCACTCCTCACTGCGTAAGAGGCTCAGCTTATAGTGCAAATATAATTAGGATAAACTCTATAAATAACGACTTATCAGCGTTCATTTCCTTTAATGGTATTGCCAAAAATGATAACTACTAGATAACGGATCAATGGAATAAATATTATTATACCTAGCAAGGAGTGAAGTGTTCACTCCGCTGTTTAACAGAGTTGTCACATGTTAGTAGTGAATCTCAATATTACTCATGTAATGAGACTCTCGCTCAACACAGTGTGAGTCTAATTCAGGACTATATAGCCTACAGACGCGTTCTTTGCTAATTATCTTGGCGCACTCTTCAACCACTCTTACCAAATTACAATTAATAAAACCTTACTACTTGAGTTTTTTAACCCCTTGTGCAGATTTTTAGTCATTGTTGATAGACCACAATAACTCCTTTGCACTCTATCAAACTGCTATTATATCTCTATCTTTTCTCGAGACTCCCAGGTGTTGTCTTACAAATGGTTTTTGCTACTATACGTACGATATTTATCGGAGTGTTACGAGGAGTGAGAATCTCTCGAGAACTATCCTAACGAGAGATGTCTTACAAATAAATCTTACCATTTATGATAATATGCTTATTTAGTTTGCTTTCAGTTATGACCTCGTAAATTTTGTCTTAGTTCTACGTATTCGTACACGCGCTTATATATAATCTAAAGTCCCACGTACATTTAATCTAAGTCTTTGATCATTGCAATATAGAAGTATACTATACCTTCTATTGGTCTGATCACTAAGAACACTATTCTCTTTGGATAATCTACGGCTCTTCACTAATCTATCTTATATTTGAATTACACACTATATCATTACGATTCTGTTGGCATTCCACTGTGGACTCAGATTACTGTCTTAATTCAAATAATCATTTTTGCATCTTTTATGTATTATTGTGTGAAAGAGTCTATTGAGTGATATTTTCACTCATCTTCCACTTCTCCAACAATTTCAAATAAATTCCTCTACTATCTTTCGACGCGTGCTCGTCTCAGATTTAGAAGGGCGGCTTACTATTTTACAACTTATTCATGCATCTTGGAATGTTGTTGCGTTTTCATGGTCAGCGCGTGGCGCTTATCGTGGAAACTTTTTTAAAGGGCTAGACGGTTAACCTTTCTCGAGTATTTATCACCTGCTTGGTGATGTCTCGCATTGTCTTCTGCGTATGTCGTATACTTGCTATATTGGAATGTATTTGTTATATAATATTTCATCCAGATGGGTCTATCTCTAATTGATCCGTATTTAATTTTAGTAACATGTAACGAGTATCATGATCTCGAGTGCATGGATATTAGTCTCGCAACTCAACTATTGTTTACTGCGTGTTCTGATTCAAGTGGAACTATTATACTATCAATTAGCATATTTGTTTGATTGTTGTGTTAATATAAGAAATCGCTTATCCTGAAATTCCTCTCTATCATTATGTCGTTACAGTGAATAATAGTAGCATTACGCCATACTTTATACACAAATAAACAGATTTCATGGAGCATTATAGACATATTTTACGGAGTAACCTACAACTGTTCATTTCCTAGTTAGCAATTTTTAGTCAGTAATACTCTCAATAATAGTTCTAGCATCTTTACTAATATGATTAATATTTCCTATTCGTTAGAAACTTAGTGTAGTGAATTAAACATTTAGACGAACCATTATCTCTGTGTCCTTCACCCATAGGCTATCAACATCGCCAGCTAATCGGCGATATTAGACGAATAGTAACGAATACTTAATGAAGATCTTTATAGGTGTGTGACAGAGCATTCAAACGGTATCACATGAGGTGTAACTCTGCTAGGTGCACGCGCTTGCTTTATCTGTGCGTTTAGGTGAACCTCACATAGAAAGCTCCGTTTTACTGATTGAGTTTCGTTCCATAATGATGATATCTTTTGCAGATAAATAGGTTCTTACCTGTTATAATGAGTCTCATATTTTTATAAGTTCATGGTTAATGTTATGGTCATGGTTTGTTCACAATGATTTCAGGTAGCATTATCGCTTGGTTAAAAGAGGTAATGCCTCCTATTATGCCCCATCTCTTTGATGGGTTGATTTCCAGGCCTTTTACAATGCTAGGATTTCATGGCATCTTTATACGGGTTAACTCTATGTTAAAAATGGACGCTTCAGTGTTATTTACGATAGTCCGAGAATTAGTCGAATTCAGAGACGTTACAACCTATAAATTAGCCTCATTTCTCTTTCTATTTAACAGATATAGAGTGATATATTCAATTTAATCTTTTCCTTAAGAACCTGTCATTGTCAACTAGCTTTTTCATAAGCTCTTTCTCAGTCTCTCGTTTTTCAGAAAAACAACAATATATCATCAATGTGTACACGGTGACATTTTTTAGTTTTGATACTTCAAATATATCTCTCAGACGCCTCTGGTATACATAGTCTCTTGACTCGGAGTCTACTCTCTCTAATTTAATTTTTCTAAACTGCGTGCGCTCTCATTACTACATGCAAATTTGTTGCCAAATTGAACCCAATAAATTGTTAAGGAGGAAACGAATCCCATCGGGGTAAACAAGTGTACGATAATAGTGTGATGCCGCATTTGATTGTCTGCAGTTAATGCGTGATAGAATATTTATTGACTGACAAGAGTAAGATAATTTCGCTGGATCTCAAGTTATAATTAATACACCTGTGATTTAGGTGGTGGTCCATCTCTTGTGTAGTATGTTATTTTGTCCATGCCTTTTTTAAATTGCAGAAAGTTAGGGTCATCGTAAATATTATATGAGACTAGGAAAAGGATATTCGTTTCAGGCATGCTTCACACTCAACGTTATAACTTATTTATTCTCTACAATCTTTGTAATATTCAGGTCTACACTCTCTCCTTCTACCATTTTGCTCAAATCACAGTGAATAAGGGTGGGCTGACATATGATAGTACATTTATGTGCTAACGATCTTTAAATAAGCACCTAAATCAACTAATTGATTTAATACGCCTTTTCGTTGTCATTCATACTAGGTTCTTTTGTGAGATTCTTCTCATGTATCTGATCGGCTTCCATGGATGGTTGCATACCATATATGGGATAAGTCCGGCGAGCCAATTCTATTAGTCTTTATAAGAAAATAGACTACTCTCTATACTAGTCATTGGTTCATTTAATGTATCCCCACTTTCTTTCTTATCCACCCATTTCAGCGCTCTCATATTCTAAAAGACTCCCACTTTTTTATCCCCTCTCTGTGAGTATCTCTCCTTCTCGTAATATTTTCATCTCATATACTTCTACTATCCATCTCGGGTCTCTGTATGTTTTATTTATTATCCAGCATCTGGAATTCTCTGTGATATATAGGATTATTAAAATATATCTAATTTTTTACTTATTATAAAAATGATTCCATTTAGAGAGAAATAAGTGTGATAAAAGCGCCAAAAAGAGATAGGTGGTGTTTCAGGGAAGGAATAGAATGCTCACATAAATAAGTCTCTACATAAGAAAGTGCATTATCCTTCATTTGATTTTTTCTAGCATGTATGTTCGTAAAACCAACTTAGGCTGCATTGGTTCTGTTAATTCGGATACTTAATATTAAATAATCTTTTTATCGACAGGATTATCGCTAAACCATAGCCAATTCGCAACAAAGTGTTTATTCCTGTTTTTATTATAAATTAATACTTTCATGCTGTCTCGCATTGAACTAATTGTGACTGAAATTTTGTGTAGTGCTTTTATTACTAATTTTCTCCGTTATTTCATTCGTAAATTGTGTGGTACTCTCTACGCTTAATAATAGGATCTAACTGCCATTTTGATGCTTACATTATAATTTTTAAATCACATTTGGAACTTATAATATGTGTATCATATTATAAGCGCTTTTGCTCGTTATGAATGTGGTATAGCCTTGGATCAAGTCCATTTCTCGAGTGAGCCAGAATTTCAACGAGTGAGTATATACTTTTTGAATTATCTAATGTCTATTAATGTGATTTGTTATAAGAATGTCGTAGAGTCAGATACATCACGCTCTCAGAGCAATTATGTGCGGATTAGTGGTTAGTTCTCGCCTGTTCATTGCCCTTTCTGATAACTCGGGTCTCATTGAGACATATTGGCTCGCCCTAAATCTACGATTGTTTGGTATAAATATGTGTGTGTGGCCTAACTGTCCTCTGAGGTTCTGCTTTCTGTGCTCTTCTCGGTTTATATATACACATTCAATTACCAGAGTTAGTCAAAATAAATGTAACTTATTACTGATAAATATATGTGCAAAAAATCAATAATAAACAAATATTTCTTTAGCTCTACCTTATTACTTTAGCAATAATTCAAAACAGGTAATCTACTTTCCATCATATCAATTTACTTTTATTTTAATACAAATTAGCTATGGCAATATTTATCTTTTTTGTATTTCATTTCAATTTGTCCAATTTTGCTTATTTGACAAGCGCTTTCTGATCATTATTATTATTTTATTTATGATTCTATTATTTATTCGAATACTCTGTATTACTTTCCATAACTATACACATTAAATTATTCTGATGTATTACGATTAAAATATTCTCATTGTACTAATTTTAATTTACTCTTATTTTTTAGTGATATTTAAATATCTATACTTACTTCATTATTTATTATATTTATTATTTGTTTCAATTATGGACATCAGTTTACTTTTTATCGTTAAAGTTGATCACTTGAATATTATTATTGAAAGATACGGTTTTACCTTTAGTTATCAATCTTGATTTGGTCATCAAGCTGGGCGGATGACCTGTTTGTTAGTTTCCCTGGCTGGTGGATTTGTTAGGTGTTCCCAGAGTGGGTTGGCAGTCTTGATCAGCTCCTCTCGAGTGGTGGTAATATAAGTATAGAGTGGGATCGCAGAATTTATTCACTATTTTATATGCTCGGGATAAATCTTTCTACTGGTAGAAGCATAAAATCGTTGGAGGGCATCATTTGCTGAGAGGATTAGTTTTTCATATCTCCGCCTTGTTTGGCTCCACCCCCTCCTTGAATTGCTGATGCCTTTCCTCTGTGGTTTCTGAGCCAGGTGGCTTAGAGTCTCTGCCACTTCTTTGCGGTAGTTAAATGGCTTGAAGTGAGTCAGAATTTTCATTTGTGAGATACTCATTCCTCAAGCATTACATACTTTATATGCTTTTAATAAATCTTTTATTTCTCTGCAGATTCCAATGTGAGTGATTTTACTGTAGAGCGTGAATATTGGTGCCTATTGGTGTCTTACTTTGTGTCGTGTGTCACTTGATTTTCACTTATTTCCTCCCAATGTGTACGGTGAGGTGTTCCTCTCGCCGATATTTGGGGCAAGTAATTGGTACCTAACTAGCATTTTTGTTGAGATTCTGTTAACATTTTGATAATAAATTATATCCTGACTCCTATTGACAACATATACCATAAATAATACACTATTTATATCCTATATTATCTTCTGTTAGCTAAAGTATTCATATAAATACTCATTTGTACTTGATATAGGAGTTCATCAAAAACTAAGTTCTATATGAGCATAATTTTTAAGGTATATATATTTTCACAAGTAAATCAAAGTTCGTTATGATATACCGAGCTACATCTTTCTATATACTAGTTTAGATATAATATTGACTGAATGCTCATTCTTGTACCTAAATTCCCTTCTCATTTGTAAAAAAGGTCTCTGACTGGTACTGATTGTTACTACAACGCTGTAGAGTGTAAGTCTCCTCGATTTCATGTTCATTAATTGCTTCATATGTCATATTTTACGCAGTGACTCTCGGAAATTGTAATGTAGATTACCAATAACTGTTTGAGGTAGGTATAGATGCTCTAAAAGTTTGACCTTCTCTTGCTTGCCGTCATTTATATCCCATGATGATTTACTAAATACTTGCCAATTGGTTAGTCTGAAAGCTCATAGGCTGACTATTATATACTTATATATATATATGATTATTCTCGATAGCCATCAATAAGCGTATTAGTTACTATAGTTACTGTATTGGTACATGGAATAATAGAGTCTATAGTTTTTGTTTTAATTTCGTACTATATAACCTATTTACGTATGAGTGATCTCCGTTAGGTGTATATGGTAGGCTGAATTTATGATTATTCTATTCATTTCGTTTAGTAATGATACTTACTACTCGTCGCTTTGCTTTCCGTACTTGAAATTGACTTCCTCGACCAAAAGAAGGGGATGGTGACTTTTGAGGCGAGGGTGCTTCCTCGCTGTTGGCCTTTGGGGGATTGTAAGCTTCCCTCTCCCCACTTTAAGTCTCGGTGCCAGTCTTTTTTATTCACTCGCAATGATTGTTCCTTTAGGAGAAAGAACGTCTGCTTTCTAAAATGTTGAGGTCACATGAGAACAAAAGTTAGTATTGAAGAGAGTTTTTCATATCTGTTAGACTTTTTTTTTTTTTTTTTTTTTTTTTTTTTTTTTTGTAAAGAATTCTTAACGTAGTCTTTTTAAAAATCACATGTATTTGATATTTTGTTTTATCTAAAATGTTATTCTTCACGTAGAATTTTAAATTTTATATTCGACTTATTATATTTTTATTTACTATATATTTTCTCACTTAGAATTTTAACAAGCTTGATCCATTAGATTATAATTTGAATCACTTCATCATACTGTTTATTAATGTCAAGGTTATTGTTATAATTCCTATAGGTACTGTTCAGAAGGGATTTTATTTTTTATATATAGTTTATATGATTAAATAGTGTTACACTGGATGTCGCCAAAATGTTTGATAAACTGATATTAGTATCTCAGATCAATTTAAGATTTATTTAATTAATGTTAGTAAATTTTAGATTTGAAAGTTGTATGATGCTCGTCTAAAAGTGTTTATAAATTTTGCAGTTAAAATATATGGCATCGTGTCAATCAATAATAATTATTGTAATATAAAAGATTAAGATTGGCCAAAATATTATACTTGATTTTGAAATCAATACAAAATAGATATTAATAGGCCAGTATTATATGTAATCAAGCAGAAGCTGTGTTGTGTATTATCTGGCAGACAGACTGCGCTCTCAAGCATACCTCAACTGTGCGGTGATGGTTTAAGAATACCACAATCTCTTTATTATCGGTGTTGATGCCTTCTGGGATGGCTTCCCACTATAGCTTCTATTTATTTTGCATTCTATTACCAAACCGTTACAAAATATCAAATGACACTTCACTTATATATTCTAATGAGATGGTTTCAATATCTTTTAAAAACAGTATGTTTTAAGTTAGTGATAATTCCACCATTAACACTCAGTGATGGCTCCTCACTCACATGATGCCTCTTTTCTGTTTTTATAACATAGTGTTATATTATATCAACCGACGCATATTGAAACTTCGAGGTCCGGTACACATATTAACATAAGTGATGTTAATAGTGTCTATCCGCCCTTGTATTGTACAGTATTAATATATTAAAATATTTACATAACTTATTAATTAATTACTATATATATATATTTATATATATAATATATATGTTATATATATTATATAGTAATATATATATATATTTA
>JABUQX010036495.1:0-33323 GCA_015478945.1 Trachelipus rathkii | reverse complement strand
GTATCTCCCTTTTTAAGATTTCCTCCAAACTCAAGAACAAAGAATCAGCGCCTCCTGGCACTAACCTTATGACTTCTAATCCTTTCGGTAGAGCCTCTGGATCTGTAATATCAACCTCTTCCTCTGGTTCCTTTCAACAGCGAGACCAACTGTCTGCGAAGACGTTATCCTTTCCTGGATAGTACCGTATCTGGAAACTATATTCACTTAAATCATCTAGGACGCAGGCCAACTTACTGTCTACCAGCTTCATTGTATGAAGATACATTAAAGGTCTATGGTCCGTGTACAGTATGAAGTCTTGACCCAACAGGAAAGGGCGGAAACTTTTGATTCCCCATCTAATAGCTAGTAACTCCCTTTCTATGGTAGATGTTCTCCTTTCACACGCATTGAATGAGTGAGAATTGTAAGCGATCACTCTTCGTTCGCCTTCCTGTTCCTGACACAAGCCTGCACCCATGCCGAACCCACTTGCATCCACATAGAGTCCAATTTTGTACTGCCTTCCGTGAAGTCTGGAAATGCCAGTTCCACTGACTCTTTCATTAATCTTTTTAACCCTTCAAAAGCCTTAATCCTTTCATCCGTCCATTCAATTTTATTCTTTCTTTTTCCCCCTGTTAACGCACTATGAGGCGCTGCCACTCCTGAACAGTTTCTAATAAACTTTCGCTGGAAGTTTATCATTCCTAGATACCATCTTAATTCTCCCACATTATTTGGTCTTTCCAATTTATCCACCTGGTCCATAAATTCTGGAAGCTTTCTTATTCCTGTCCTGCTCAGGATATGACCCAAAAATTTAACCTCTTTTTGGACCCAACTACACTTGCTAATCTTGATCTTAACGTTTGTTTCGAAAAATCGCTGTAGAACCTGCTCAATTAATATCAGATGCTCTTCAACTTCTTTTGATATCAAGAGGACTTCGTCTACATATACCACTACTTTATCACGGCTGAATCCTGTCAGCATCCTAAGAGCGAAAAACCATAAATCGGTTAGATAGGAAAGTATATCGCCAGTAGACCTCAAAGGCCGAAAGCCGTACTGGCGATCGGAATGAGTTTCCAAATGATCTAAGAAGCGAGAGTTGAGAAGGGTTTCAAAGATCTTAGATAGAATGCAAGTGAGAGGTGAGAGCTATGGAGCTTCCAACACTGAGGGAAAGTGCTAGTATTGAGACATAGAGAGTGTAATTGAACGAGGGGCGGGGATAGCACGGAAGCACACTTCCTCAAAACTCGGGGAGGAATTCCATCCGGCCCACCCGCCTTTCTAACGTTTAGAGATTTCAGGGGCCCATGCACACGATCAAATGTAATCACAGGCAAAGGCATAGGACACCTGGAAGAGGAGAAGGAGAGGAAGAGGATTGCCAGAATCGTCCAGGGTTGAGTTAGAGGAAAATAAGGAGCCGAAAAGATTGCCGTTTTCAAATTGAGAGAATTAGCAACAGATCATCAGATCGAATAGAGAGGAAAGATAGATTTACAGAAGTTGCTAGAGATGTTTTTGGCAGAGGCCAGAAAGATTTATCAGTAGGAGAATCAAGGAGGTTAGCGCATTTTCGTTTGATTTATTGAAAGCCCGCTTTGCTCGTCAAGAGAATCCTGCAATGATTTCTAGGGAATGAAAATTAGCGAGATTTAATTTGATGACGAGAATTTTTCCACCCCCGATACGCCACTGTCTCTAGCCTGAATGTCAAGAGAAAGCTCCATCGAACCATGGATTTATTGAGGAGAGAAGATTTAGTTGCAAGAAGGACGAACCTGCTCATGGCCATCAACGATCTTACAGCTCCTCCTCTATCTTTTACAATCTTTATAAATTGATCAGTTATCCTTACTAGAGGTAGCCAATTTGTCTAATCATTTGTAAACTTGGAAACCTTACTTTAAGTCCTTTGGTGTTTAAAAAAAAAAAATTTTTATTTTAAATAAAACAATATATGAGAAACAGCCACTTGACCTACTAAGAAATCGTTACGGACCTCAAACATGTCTCCTCATTTCATTAATATATACTTTTCATTTTCATTGATTAACTATCATTATTATTATTATTATTATTATTATTATTATTATTATCTATTATTATTATTATTATTATTTATATATTATTATTATTATTATTTATTATTATTATTTATTATTATGTATTATTATTATTATTAATTATTTTTAGAAGTGTAAAATTATTATTAATATTTTATATTAAAACTACCTTTTAACGTTCTTTATCCCCTTTTTCAGAGGGTAACACGGGGACTACAGGAAATCGAAATTTAAGGCCGCTACCCCAAACCAGCGCACCAACGTGTTCGCCGTCGAGTTTTTAATTCTTGCCCCAGGAAGATAAAACTCCAACTTCTACGCGGAGGATTGAACAGCGTCCTCTCGCGTGAGAGTCGGCGAGTCAACTCCTACGCCAAAAGCGTTATTAATTATTATTTATTATTATTATTATTATTATTATTATTATTATTATTATTATCTATTATTATTATTATTATTATTATTAAGAGACTTAAGGGAATCAAAATTTTGATCGCTTTTAAATTATTTTTGGGGTCGAAACCCCCTAACCCCTGTCTAAAACGCTGGTATATATTATTATATATATAATAATATATATTATATATATGATATATATATATATATATATATATATATATATATATATATATATATTATTATTATGATGGACATGACATCCGCATCCGCATCCAGCATTTGCGGAACATTCCGACCTTAAAATTGATATCCGATCTGCATCCGCATCCGCATCCGCATCCTCACTTAAAGGACACATCCGCATCGCATCCGCATCCGCATCCTCTTGAAAAATGAGGATGTTGAGGATTGTTTCTACATTTGATAAAGGGCATAATAAAATAAAATATTTTTTGGAATCATTTTATCATGGGAGTTTATGGAAATAATTGTAATTTGGAATTTCGATTTCTTATATATATATATATATATATATATATATATATATATATATATATATATATAAATCATATATATATATTATAATATATATATATAATATATATTATTTATATATATAATATTATATATATATATATATATATATATTATATATATCATATTATTATATATATATATTTATATATATATATATTATATATTATATATATAGATATATAATATATAATATAATATATATATAGATATATATATTATATATATATATATATTTATATATGATATCTTATATATTACTTTATTTATGATATATCATATATAGTATTATATATATTTATATATATATATTATATATATATATATATATAATACTATATATTATATATGATATATATGCGTTTTTTTTGGCACTTTGATCGGGCTACGCTAACTATAATTGGATGACTGCTTTGAGCTCTGGTTGAGCTTCGGCTTCTGCCGAATTAAAGGTGGCTGTAATCGATTGTTGTATGAGCAGGTTCATTTCCTTCTTCGACTAAAATTTTCTCTCCTCATAATCCATAGTTCGAACGTGCTTGCTCTCTGGTCATTCAGGCTAGGGACAGTTGCGTAT
Organism: Trachelipus rathkii; assembly: GCA_015478945.1. Taxonomy (NCBI): domain Eukaryota; kingdom Metazoa; phylum Arthropoda; class Malacostraca; order Isopoda; family Trachelipodidae; genus Trachelipus; species Trachelipus rathkii. The sequence goes on along the minus strand of JABUQX010036495.1, from coordinate 29,750 downwards.
CGGGGTGGAAAAATTCTCAGTTTCTGCTATCCGACTTTTGTCTAATTTATGCAGCTTGAAAATCAGTTGCAGAGTACTCTTCTATGTCGATCAAGGGCTGTCATCAACTAAGGCGCTTAACCTCCTTGATTCTCCTTACTGATAAATCATTTCTGGCCTCTTGCCAAAAACATTTCTACCAACTTCTGTAAATCTGCCTTTCCTCCTCTATTCGATCTGATGGTTCTGTCTGTTGCTAATTATCCAACTGAAAAGGAAAATCTCCGACTCACTAGTTTTCTCTAACTCACCCTCCCCCCCCCCCATAGACGATTCTTGGCACTCCTCTCTCTTCCTTGCTCTCAGGCTGTCCTATTGCCACTGCTGTGATTACATTGATCAGGTCTGCATGGGCTCATGAAATCTATGAATTAGGAAGGCGGGTGGCGCCGGATGCAATTTCTCCCCGAGTTCTTGCATAGAGTGTGCTTTCGTGCTGAACCCGCCCCTCGTTCAAATATATTCTCTATGTCTCAATACTAATACTCTCCCTCAGTGTTGGAAGCCACATGTCCAACCTGTTCAGAAAAAAGGAAGCCGCTTCTGATCCCTTCTAACATCGCCCATATGCTTCACTGTATTATATACTTAGAGATCTTTGAACAAGATTTCTCAACTCTCAATTCTGTAGACATCCATCTGGAGTCTACATCACTTTCTTTCACGATTGCGCCAGTACGGCTTTCGGAGCTCGAGGTCTTCACTGGCGATATACTTTTCTATCTAGACTGATTTATGGTTTCCGCCCTCAGGAAACTACGAGAGAGGCCTTGCGCTGTGGCTTGACTATCCAAGGCATTTGACGGTTATGACACCGCGTCACGGACTCCCCAAGCTCCCCTCCTTTTGGGTTTCCTCCTTACTCTTGCTTACTTATGTCTATTTTCTTTATCATCAATATCAAGCAGTTAGTTGATGGGGCGACCTCTATCTTCTTTTTCTGTTCAAAAAGTGGTTCGTTCCTCGGGATTTCTGTCTTATCTTCTGCGTTTATTCCTACTTTTCATTATGATCTCACATGCACATCTAACTCTATGCCACTCGGTATGCCGATTAGACTCGACCCTTCATCTTCAACTCATTTCAATCTGCTCCCTCTTTTTTCTAGAATTGCCTCTCGTATTAATCTTCCGAATTTCTATTGCTACGCTGATCTGATAGGAATTTCCGGGGGGGCGTGTCTCAAACTTTGTGAAATTCCAAATTCTTTAAAACACTCTAAAAATCTCCCTATCTAAGACACCTAATCTAACTTTCCTATCTCTTTTTCGACGGTTCTCTCATCTCTCCAGTTGACAATATAAACTCCTTGCCTTAACATAAACAAAAAAAATGTCTTCTAAACCTCACATCACAACGGTCTGCTAGGGCGGCCTCAAGAAAACTGGGAGTTCTGTTTAGGCTTGCGGGACTTTTTTCCTTCTTCTCAAGTTGCTCCAGCTATACAAGGCCTCATCCGCCATTGTATGGGAGACTGGCTTCTCCTATAAGTTTCACCGGCTTTGGATAGCGTCGAGGAAAGGCCCAAAAAAAAGCGTTATAAACTGTTCTGCCACTTTCCGTTCACTTAGAACCCTTATCTTTACGGCCGCGATGTTTGGTGCTTGTATCTCTTTTTCTATAAGTACCGCAGCTGCAGGTTGCTCGAGGGAACTATTCACTCGCGTACCACCACTTGTACGACGCCGCTCGCTAAGCCACAAGGGTTGCGTGCGGCGCATGAGTCTTTGTGTTGATAATTGTAACTCCAGCTTGTTCTCTTGCGTGCTTCCTTCTTTCCTGTCACCTCTAGGTTCTGAGGAATTCTCTTCCCTTCCTTCTGTGTTTCCTGCTGAATTTAATCTCTCTCACTTTAAAGCCTGCGTCTGTGCTCATCTTGCGCTAGTTTGCGTTAGTGATGAATAATATGAGTGTGCAACTAGCCCCTTCCTTGAATAGGCTCTGCCCGTGGGTTGGTTGTGACAACTGTAAATATATATTACATAGTATATTATATATATATATATTATATATATACTATATATATATATATATATATATATCTATATATAATATATATATATTATATATATAATATATATATATATATATATAAACTGAATATATATATTAGGTTGCGCGCGCACCGGGTGCGTGAGGTGCGGTGACTTGGTTGCGCTTCATTTTTGTGCGGGTTTGGACGTACGCGCATGAGCAGTCGGAAGAATCTTCTCAGCGAACCTGATCGGTTGTCGGATGCGGAAGAAAAAATAAAAGTGGCACGAGTGAGTGCGGAGAGCACAGAGAAAAATTAGGTGGTTCAGGTGCGTGGTGCGCCTCATTGAATCGCACACCGCGCTCCACACCGCACCGCACCTCTGTACTTCACCGACAAATATTAATATTCTAAAAATAAAAAAATGGAAAGAGAGATTTGTACGTGAAGGTATATATAGTGAATTGAGAATAAATAATAATATATCATTTATTTATTATATCAGTATAGATTATATTAAGTAGTACAAAAGAAAATTTAGGTACATAATTATTATATATATTATATATATATATATACTAATAAAAATATATTTATATAACATTTATTATTATAATTTTTACTTATTAAGGTTAGTATATATATACGTAGCGTTGTATATTAGTATCATATATATATAAGTAGTACTATCACTTATTATTGAGTGGTGTGTGTAAATTGACTACTCAGTAACTAGTAGTATACCTTTATATATATAGTATGGATAGATTATAATAAGTTATAAAAAATATCAATAATAAAACTAATAAAATATAAAAAATATAGTATATATAAAGGTTAATAATAATATATTTTATATTATATTTACTCACTAAGTAAACATATCTTTAATGTATATAGTATAATATATATATAAGTATATTTGATTCTTAAACTACTACTAGTGTAAATATATATAATATAATTTATTATATTATGTGATATATATTATACCGATACTTATATATCACCGTTCCGTGATTATATATAGTACCAACATACATAATAAAAATATGTCCAAAAAATAATTAAATAAATAAATAAAAAAATATAATCATAATAAATAATAAATAAGGATAAAATAGCTATGAACTCACAATAAAATATATATATATCATATTATATTATAAATATATTAGTATATATATATATATATAGATATATATATTTATAAATCTAATATATATATTAAATATATTATATTAATATAATTAATTATTATATATATAATATATAACTTTAATATATATATTAATATATAATATATATATATATTAAATATATAATATATATTAGAATTCGGAGTGAGATAATAGAATACTTACTATTATATATATATTTATATATATATTATACATATATAATATATTTTACTAGTAATTATTACTATATATTATAATTATATATATATATGATACATATTAATATACAATTTCCGTAACTATATATATATATAAAATACTATTATATGAATATATATATATATATAATTATTAATACGTATTATATTTAAATATTTGCGAACATATATATATAAATCATATCTAATTTTAAAAATATTTTGTTTATATTTATATTTGTATAAAACTAGTAACTACAGATTATAAACATATGTAGTATATACTACTATAAAATAATAATTTTTCAATAATGATATATATATACTTATTATATTCAATAATAGCTTACTATACTCTCACTATAGAGTCTAGTAAAGTTTATAGTGTATAAAGTTTTAATCAATTTTTAAATATATATATACCGGATATATATATATGTATATATATATAATCATATATTACTAAGATTGTTGAATTAACAACAATATTCGTGCCATTTCTGCACAAATATGTAATGATAAATATATATTTACTAATCATATAAATATGTATAGTTAATATTTTGAAATAAATTAAATAGTTTATTATCATAAAATGTTTATATAATATGTTATAGTAATATATTATATGAAATAATAATATATATTACTTTGGAATAAAATAAAGTAAAACATCTATTTTAATATGACTAGGTATTTATATTAGAATTATTAAAATTATTACTATTCCATTGTAATTAAAATATATTTATTATATATATTTATAATATATTATATTATAAAACATTTTTAATGCAACTTATGATTTACATTATTTATATCATAAATATATATAATATGAGTGTGAGGTATATATATAAAAAATAGAATATATATAAAATATATACTATTATTTTATAGATATATAAATATAATACTATATTATTATATATATATATATTATTAATATAGAACTCTATTATAATAATTCTTATTAGTATATTATATATTATACTATTATATATATATATTATAGATGAGAAGGTCATATATAATATAATAATGTTTATAAATAATATATAAGTATATAAATTATATTATAATGATAAATATATATATATAATATATGATGTTAATATGTTTAAAAGTTATATTATAATAATATAAATATAATTTAATATGCCTCCTTCAATAGGTCCGTTATTGCATTCACAGAGATTCATCTAAGTGAATCAAAGATCAGGAAATGGAACTGAAAGTATTAACAACAAGTTATATTTTGGAGTCATGAGAACAATTAATGATGTAGGTATTGGATCACTATACGTCCTAGTACTGAACACGGCTTATATTCTTCTTCGATTATAATAAAAATATACGAGTGATAGGTACAACAAATAAAGAGTTTCAATTTACGATGATTCATTTTCCTCTCAATTATTTATTCATAACAATAAAAATGTAACCGAGCCTCATAATTTATGAGGAGTGAAAGAGTTTCGAAGATGTCTCTTAATATCACAATCTCTTTATCATAATTTATTCATTTTACTGTTAATTGTCCATAAAGAGATATTAGATTTATCTCTCTCTCTCTTCATGAAGAGGATGAACAATAAGGTGCTTTGTGTGATTAGTATAATGATGATCTTCTTACTAAAATTAATTTCGAATGCATACTAATGATAAATTAACTTGGGAGTTAGAAAGAAATTTGATACTGGGATGGAAGAATTTTTTATCATCATAAAGCACAGAAATCATAAGTTATTCAACCACTTAAATAATTTCAAGAGAAGTAATTCTCATGAGTGATTGACTTAAAGTTATGCGAACTCGTTTTAAAATAATATCTGCACTGATATTTTAATTAGTTCTTACTAAGCCATGATCGAATGATTCAAGTGTGCCTCAATTGATCTATATTTTGTATAAAACTTCGCCTGATCTCATTTGAAGATGTACAAACATTTTCTATCGTTGATGACTGATGAGAGCTTTGTGTTGTTCACGCAGAAAAGAGATAAGTGAGGTCTCTTACTTTTGGCACATTGATCTTCACTGAGACAGTGAAATGCATCTGAGGATAGGTATCCATGTGTCGTACATAATCCATATATAATTACGTCACAGAGAAATTCACCTGTCACGTTCAGTTGAGGCTTCAGAGCTAGACAAAAATTGTGTCTTCGTGAAATAGATTTAGTGAACTGAGCAACATGACTTATCTCCGAGAAAGCAAAAAACTGCTGACTGAGATAGTTCCTAACCATCTCGTGTGCGGGAAGCTAACTTCTGATGATTATTTGTTGATAGAGGATAATATAATTCTGAAACTTTAGTTTTAACTCTATAATCACTTTTCTAATTCTATAGTTATCTCTGCATCCCCAGAGTCGTGGCCTTCATAGGTAACCAACGACCTGTCATGGACCCATCGAGAAAGGTCCTTGGGTTTCCACGCGGTTCTAGCGACTAAATCCGCTGGACTGCCAGGCATATCGCGATTTTGGGGAAGTTTTCCCAATTAAGAAATAGCAAAGCACGCTTCACTGTGTGTCAAACCTTTTTATACAACTCATAACGATGTGAGTAGGGACGGGAGAGCACTGAGTCTGAAAACGAGAATAGCTCCACATTCTCTTACGCTCCACCCAGTCTACGACACTAGTAAATATATAGGTGCTGGCATAGAGCACCACGTATTTGCATCGGTACCGCATCCGACTTATGTTCCACACAGTGGCTATTTTTTAGTCCGATTGACAAGACCTCACGCAACCGTTGACATCCAATAAAGCATTGCACGGAGTTGTAATATGAACTTCAGGGGACGACAAGCTTACAAACGCACACACGCACCGCCACCAAATGAAAATCAAAGACAACCTACGGTTTCAAAAACGTATGAATACCTCATGAGTTTTCGACGCAGCCGACAACATCGGGGCACCCCGCAGTTGCGCACCAACGACAACCGCACGTGCAAAACCAGAAAACCTCTTACAATATAGCCTCAAATCCTTGTGACTATTGATATTCAATACGACCTTGTGGGATATATGATGTGGATTAGAGTGAATTAGTTAAGAGGTAATTTAAGAACAAACAATGATTTAATAATAAACGATATTTAATTTTAATATACAACCTCTCTATCTCACTCTCTCCTTCTTACAACATATAAGAAATTGCTTCTCCATAAGTATTTAATACTGTAATAATAAATAATTATATACCATATATTAAGCATAAACTTATACGAAAGCGAGATCTCTAGACTCCTTTATCTATTCTATTAGAAAATCTCCTGATCAAAAGTGTCTGTTTACTTAATATTTATGGCGTCATTCAAATAATCTTTCATCATTTTTGTATTATTTATCAATATTTCTATATATAATATATCAGCATCGAAGATAATATGACACAGTTTTGGTACTATGGTAATATCTTAGTAGTAAGATATATTATATTTACGCTAACGTAATATTATCCTTTACTTCGTAAAAAAATATTGAGAATACTAAGAAAATATATAATATATGACGATTATGGAATTTGAGATACTAGGGATAACTATAGAGAGAATAATCATAATTTAAATTCCAATATATACTATATAATTTTACTAAAATTGTGGTACAATCATAAAATAGGAGGCTTATATTAGTTATCTATAAATATTAGATTAATATATATAATATATATAGTAAGCTAATATTAAAAAGTCATAATATTATTTCATTACTATTAAATTCCTAAGCAACTATTATACATTCAGGTATTTTAGTAATATATATATAAAAATTGAATAATAATTGTGAGATTTTTCTTTATAATATAAATCATAAAGCCTACGTATATATATATACTATATATCCATGTAGATTTTGTGAGAGACTACTATAACTATAAACCAGAGGTGCCCAGATTAGTGTATTTACAAGTACTTTAGATTATTATACTCAGAATATATATAGTAAAAATATATTAACATCTCTCTAAAATCTTTAATAACTTTATAGAACATTAATCATTTCTCTAATATTCTCTATTATTAAACTGTAACATAATATATATCAATTTAATATCATATAGCTCTAATCATAGATATATATATATCAATAAATCTCGCTAGCCATATAATTCAAGTATAGATTAAATCCTAAACAGCAATTATTACCCATATATTAATATATACATATATATATAATAATATATAAATAGTAATAATATTATATATACATAATAATAATATATTATCTATTAGATATATATATATATTATATAATATATTATATATAATTATAGATATATATTATTATTATATATATCCTGATATTATTTTAGATACTAACTGCAAGTTTTTTTAACCATATATTAATATATTATACTATATTATATACTATATTATAAATATATATATATATATTATAATATACTAATATACTATAATATTATTATATAATATATTATATTAATATATATATATGTAGTATATATATATATATAATATATATAATACTTCGAAATACCTCGTCCCATTACATATTCATATCATATATTTATTAATATATATATAATATAATACTTATATTAATTTAATAATATAATTATATAATAATTTAATAAAGATATAATTATATATATATTAATAGTTAAATATATATATAGTATATATAGATATAGTATAAGAGATATATATATATGAGAAATAGGTTGATTTTAATATATATATATAGTAATATATAGATATATAATACTTCATAACTTTTTACCTCTATTAAGTTATTAAGAGATTTAAGTTTCATTTATAAATTTTTTAATTTTTCATACTTTCGAATTAAGTCTTGTTCTTCGATCGGTTATTAGATGCGCCGGCTTTTGGATAGTCTTTCAATTTTCAACCGATGATTGCTGGGAATAGCATGAAAAATACTTTACACTTTACATAAGTATTTTGGAACAAAACCTCCTTTCCTTCCAAAATGTTCTAAATGTCGAAATCATTTTCTTATTAGTCTTGTCCTTTTTGATAATATTTCTTGTAAAGTTCGAGTTCATTATATAAAGATGAATCTACAGATGATTCACTATCGCAGTCACTATCGCTAGACTTTGTAAGTAAATTGTCAAACATTGATATACGAGATGTCTTTGAAATATTTATATCATGGCTCAAAGTTTTCGAAGAAAATGGTTTTAGATCTCGCTTTCGTAGTTTAGTTAGTGATTCTACAGTAACGTCCGGTTCCGGGATTTTCATATTTTCCTTTAAAAACGTTTCTATATACCATTAAAAATAATTCCCAAGTCGGAATCAGAAATATTTTTTTCTTAAATTTTGGGTTCAAGTATGTTGACATAAGACAAATTGGGTTTTGAACGTAGGGAATTAGTCTTTGATTAACTTCATTTTGGATTTGTTCTTTAGCCTTTTTCTGTTTCTTCATGCAAATCTACTATTGCTGATAACTGAGAGCTTATAGCATAAACAGTTGGAACAATTATCGAAGATGTAGGATATTTACTTCCACACAAAATATTTGCGATGCTCTTTGAAAGGTACTCAGAAATTTCTTGCAAATTCTCAAAAATTATTTGGCATCTGTTTATAGCCCAGGGATGGTAAGTTTTAACTTCAAAGCTGCAATTTCTAACTGTTCTGCTTGACTGACAGCTTCGTCTATCATAGGTAATGAACTTATTCCATCTTGTTTTACAATCTCTCGTAATTTTGTTTGGATTATGTGAAGATTTTTTTTCTGATTTATAGATTGCTTTGTAATCATTTCCAAATTTTTGGAAATCTTCTTGCAATAACGATTGCGAATATGTTCGAATTTATCAACAAAGTTTAGATGTAATCGTTGAATTTTGTGGTGTTGGGAAACTAAAACGGGGATCAATACAAAAGGTTTATGTATGTGCCAATGCAAGGTATCTTTTTATATTCAATTTCTGACATGCTTTAATAACATTTATTCAATTATAAGTAACAGCAAAGGAAGGCGTTCTAAATTTAAGATTCTTGAAAACACTTTGATATTGAAGCACTTATGTCATCACCTGTATGAGATCATCACATGGAATGCATCCGATACAAAAAAACACGCAATTTCCAATTCATCAATTGAGTGTGAAGTTAGGGCTAAAACTTGACTTTGATTTTGGTGGCATGTCCATAAATCGATTTACAATAGTGCGCTAGGGTCTTACATTGTAGTAAGTCGGTAACGGCAAGGTACTTTAATTTTTTGTCTCATGTCGTCGACAACAATTTATTATGATTTGTTTGCAATGCTATTTCGTGTCGGAGTTTATAATAAATAGTAATAAACTTTTTCAAGTTACGTATATATATAATTTATATGATATATTATAGTATGATATATATATATATATACTATTATTATATACTATATATTATTATATATATATATATATATATATAGAATATATATATATATGATATATATATATATATATATATACTATAAATATGGAAAAGATATGTAACGGGGACACCGAACGAACGTCGGATTTCAAAAATCTTTTCACAGGGTGACTCTATGATACATAAAAAGATGTTCTAGGGGTAAAATGGAATTTTTTATTTTTTGTTTTTTTATATCTCAGGTTAGGAACGTCGGATTTGGATTTAAAAAAAACTTCACAGGAAGACGTAACCTACCTAACCTAACCTAACCTAGAATCAACCTGTGAATTTTTTTAAATGCGACCTAACTAACCTGAAATAAAAATGATTTTTTTTCCATTTCACCCCTAAAGAACATTCTTCTATATGTCCCATATTTTTAATTTTTTTTTTTTTAAATCCGAAGTCCCATTCTGTCTCACCGTTACTATACTTTTTTTATATATATATATATATATATATATACTATATATATTAATATTTAAATTTTTTTAATCACAAGTAGTTTGTAATTTATAATTGGAAAAGATGGCTTCCAGTTAGTCATTTTATATAGTTCTATAACATTTATTTTGAAGAACTCTTACAATACATTGCCATAGCATCTTTTGTATCCTTCACCTAAATAGTTCTCGCCTTGACTTCATGAAGAACTGTTCATATGATCCTAAGGATCTACAATATCCGAGATCTATTCTAAATTCCTTTTTTCATTGTATTGGCTCTGAAAAGTCCTTATGTACTGTATATAGTCTTGAAGAGTCTATTAAGGATAAAGAATCTCAGTATAGAACTTAATATTTTTAATATTTATTTTAACACATTCTTGAATAATTACCGTATATGCACTATTGTTAAACATTATATAATTCTTTACTTTATTTATGTAAATAATGATAATATTCTTGTATCATAAGCCAGTCTCTTGATTAAATATTCATTTCAACAGCAAATACAATTTCTCCTTTATTGTTATTTAAAGGAGTCGGATCTAAAAATTATTTGTAACCTTCTACACTAAGGTGAAAGGTCGAGAGATTCACTCCTCCACCTTCCATTCATCTGTTGTAAGTCCATCAAACCTAAAAACAATTTATTCTTCTTCTCTCTCATTTTCTCAATTATTTGTTTTAATGTAAAAATTTGATCCACACATCCTCTACCACTTCTAAATGCACCTTGTTCTTCACCAATCAGTCCTTCAGTCACCCAACGTACTCTTTCAACCAAAATACCAGCATATATCTTCCCTACAACACTCAAACTAATTTCCCTATAGGTTACCTTATATAAGGGTACTATTACTGCTCTCCTCCAATCCCTTGGAACTATACTCTCCATAAACGCTTTGTTACAAAACTTCAGACCCATTCAAACACCATCTCGCCTCCATCCTTGATACTTTCACCAGTAATTCCATCAATACCTGCAGCTTTCTCACTCTACCCATAACCTCCTCCTTAATAATTACCTCATCCCCAAAATAAATTTCTTTTTGCACCATCAAACTCACACACATTCACGATCATTACTGCCAATGTTATGCAGATTTTCGAAGTGTTCCCTCCACACTCTTACGAAAGCACCATCCCTATTCATTATTCTATGTAGATTCTCCTTACTTTCATTCTTTACCTTTCGCGCTTCCATCCAGAAAGGCTTTTTAATCCCTAGTAAGTCCCCATTCATCCTCCTTACAAACTGTCATTACTTCATTTTTCCTGCTACGTGTGCAATTTTTAGTCTTCCTTTTTTCCTTATTATATATATTTCCATGCATCTTTCTTTCCAGACCTAAACACTGGCTTTTGGCACATTCAACCACACCTCTTTTTTTTTTTTACTTTCAACGGCTTGCGTTACCTCTTCATTCCCCCACTCATCATTGACATTCTTACTTTCTACATTAGCAAATACCTTCCAGTAATAAAGGTTTCCTTCATCTCCATCCAGATTTGTTCACCGTCACCTTGTTTACATTCAACTGATCTATTTTCAAAAGTTCTCATATACACTTCCTTATAACCTCGTTCACCTAAATTCTCACTCTTAATCCTTCCCACTTATTTCCTTATCACTTTACTCTCCATTGAAGCCCCCAATATCTTAATCTTACATAAAACAACAATGATCCAATAATCCCATCCCTAACCCCCTCACTGATTTAACATCTATCACATACTTCAACTTCTTCTTCAACACAAAATCAATCATACATTTCACTTCGGTACCATCTCTACCTACACAAACTCACCAATGCACTACTTATGAATATTCTTGTGTTGGAAGAAAGTATTACTTACACACACACCTCTCCCCTCACAGAAATCAATCACCATCCCCATTTTCTCTCATCACCCCAAAGCCACCTGTTATACAATCCCTTTTTTGATCACCTATCCAACCATTTAGGTCCCCCAACATAATCAATCTGAATCTACAACTCACCTCATCCAAAACATCATTGAGATTATCCCAGAATATCTCACTCTCTTCAACATCAGCCTTAGATGGACCATATGTCACAACCACACATACCTTAACCATTTCAAACTTAAATTTAACTAGGGATGTACCGATACCAGAAAAGAGGCCGATACTGATACTCTAGTTTTTTAGATGCCGATACCGATACTTTAATTAATATAATAAATCCACAGTAACAAGATAAAACATTTGTGTACTGCTAGGTAACAAGTCATTTATTTCATATTCGGTTGTGCCCAAGTATATTTATTTATAAAATTAAAATTAAATATCTTTAAGGAATAATAATGCAAATAAATAATATAACTTTTTATTTTTTTGGGGTTTTTTTTGGTTTTTTTTTTATTCAAAAAATATTTCATTTCCATTTTCCATTTGTGTACTGATAGAAAACTCAGGATTGCATTCCCTGTACAACCAATACTTAGTCATTTATTTCATATTTGGTTGTGCACCAGTATATTTATTTTATAAGTTAAAATAGTATCTTTAAGGAATAATAAATGCAAATATAATATAAATAACTTTGTTTGTTTTTATTCAAAAAATGATCAATTTCCATTTTCGAGTAAGTATTAACAAAGTTTAGCTACTAGCTTTTATGTTTTAACATGATTACAATTTACAAGATTCTTTAACTAGCTACAAAATAAAGAATAAAAATAATAAAAGAGAACTCAATTAATGAGCTGAAAAGACAAAATAAAAATACGCTATTATTAAATGTTCTGTGGATGAAAATCTTTCTTCCTTCTACTGCAATAATCTTGTGCTTCTGCTACTGTTCTCCTAACAAAACAGATTTTCACGCCTTTTTGAATATCTTACTACCTCTCACAAGACTGTTATATCTTCTCATCCAAATACGGAGGTCCTCAATTTAGGGCATTTCAATGTGCACAACACACAATGGTTGCTGTCCTCTCATACTAATTTAAGTGGGGAGGAGGCCGAGTCATTCAGTATTCTCAACAATCTGGAGCAACTAATTAAAGAACCCACAAACATTCCGGATCGTCCCAACCAATTCTTGAACACACTTGACAAATGTTTCACCACTAGTCCTTCTCTCTATAACTACACCACCTTCGCTCTTATTGGTAAATAAGACCACAGCCTTATATCTCTTAATTTTAATTCTTTCTCTCCAACAGTTCCATCCTGCCATACGCGTTTCTTCTGGCACTTTGGTCGGGCCGATTGGGGGCCTTGCGTCGCTTCTACGCTAACTATAATTGGAATGACTGTATTGACCCTGGTGACGCTTCGGCTTCTGCTGATAAGGTGGGAGCTGCAATCGTTGATGGGATGAGCAGGTTCATTCCTTCTTCGACTAAATCTTTCTCTCCTCATAATCCATGGTTCGGTCGTGCTTGTTCTTTGGATATTCATGCTAGAGACAGTGCGTATCGGGAGTGGAAAAATTCTCGTTCCCTTATCACTCATGCTAATTTTCATTCAGCTAGAAACCGTTGCAGGGATACTCTTCGACGAGCAAAGCGGGCTTTCATCAAACGAAAGTGCGCTAACCTCCTTGGATCTCCTACTGAGAAAAATTTCTGCCCTTGCCAAAAACATCTTCTATAACTTCTGTAAATCTGCCTTTCCTTCTCTTATTCGATTTGATGATTCTGTTGCTAATTCTCAAACTGAAAATGCCAATCTCAGTGGCCTCCAATTTTCCTCTAACTCAACCCTGGACGATTCTGGCATTCCTCTTAGTCCTCCTCCTTCCTCTCAGATTGTCTTGTTATCCTTGTGCCTTGATACATTGATCGGCTGCATGGGCTCCTAAAATCTATGAACCTTCGGAAGGCGGGTGGCCCGGATGACGATACCTCCCCGAATTTTGAGGGAATGTGCTTCCGTGCTGACCCCGCCCCTCGTTCAACTATATTCCGTATGTCTTAATACTAACACTTTACCTCAGTGTTGGAAAGCACACAAATGACCAACCGACTCCGAAAAAAAGGAAGCCGCCTGTGATCCGTTTTCTAACTATCGCCCTCACTAGTATCTATCTAAGATCTTTGAAACCCGTTTTCTCAACACTCATTTCTTAGATCATCTGGAAAATCTTTCCCTTTCTTGTTCGATGCCAGTACGGCTTTCGGCGTTCTAGGTCTACTGGCGATATACGTTCCTATCTTACTGATTTATGGTTTTCCGCCATTAAGAACTACGGGGAGACTTGCGTGGTGGCGCTGGACATATCCAAAGCATTTGACGGGGTATGGCACGCGTCACTGCTCTCCAAGCTCCCCACCTTTGGGTTTTCTCCTTCTCTTTGCTTACTTATTCTAGTTTCTTTCAATTCGCTCAATATCGGCTATGGTGTTGTTGACGGGGGCGACTTCTTGTTCTTTTTCTGTCAATAGTGGTGTTCCTCAGGGTTCGGTCTTATCTCCTACTTTATTCCTACTTTTCATTAATGATCTCAAGTGCACATCTAACTCTATCCACTCTTATGGTGATGAATCGACCCTTTATTCCTCAACTCCTTTCAATTTTAATCCCTCTTTTACTTCTAGAATTGACTCTCGTCTTAATCTTTCCGATTCTATCTCGTTGGATCTTGACGAGAATATCCGCTGATGGGGTCGTCTTAATCTTGGGAAATTCAATTCTTTAAAAACCCAATTTCTACAAATCTCCCTCTCTAAAACACCTAACTTTCAAATCTCTTTCGACGGTTCACTCGTCTCTCCTGTTAACAATATAAATATCCTTGGCTTTAACATAAACAAAAAAATGTCTTGGAAACCTCACATCACAACGGTTGCTAGGGCGGTCTCAAAGAAACTGAGAGACTTTTTTTTTCCTCTTCTCAGTTACTCCAGCTATACAAGGGCCTCATCCACCCTTGTATGGAGTACTGCTCTCATTATCTGGGGGCTCTGGTTTGACCTTTCTTTGCAGATAGGGTCGAGTCAAAGCAAAAAGTATTATAAACTGTTCTGCACTTCTCAGTTTCACTTGACCTTCTATCTTTGCGGCGCGATTGGTGCTTTATCTCTTTCTATTTTCTATGTGTACCGCAGCGGCAGGTGCTCGAGGGAACTTATCACTCGCGTACCACCACCTTTAAGACGCCCTCGTAGCACAATAGTTTTGGGAAGGAATTTTTTGCAAAAAATTCCTTCCCAAAACTATCCACACCTCATCTTCTAATCTTCTTCCTTTCAAAAAAAATTTAAACCAAATAAAATATACCAACACCTTCACTTCTCAATGTGTTTACAAAATACCTTGTGCCCACTGTAACAACAGAATATACATTGGGGAAACACATGACTTCACCCGCCGCAATTACCAACACAAATATGACCCTACTTCGAGACAATCCCACTCTAGCCCTCACCTTTACCACAGATCTACCACAACCATACTATTACATAGAACACATGCGCCCTCATCAATTGAAAACCTTTCCCTTAGAACCAGCGTTTTCAACCGGGGGGTCGCGACCCCAAGGGGACGCGAGGGATATACGGGAGGTCGCGGTAAGTCACAAAAAATTAAAATATTTAATGTACGAGAAACAGCTTTTATGAATGAATTATAATCAAATAATGTTACATAGTGTTATTTATAAAAAGTTAAATTAATAAAATGAAAATAAAAATACTAATGCATCCAAAAGCATTTCTTATTAAGAATTATAATATATAATATATATATATATAATATATTATATATATTATATATAATATATATAATATACTATATATATATATAATATATATATATATATATATATATATATTATATATATATATTTAATATATATGGGTAATGGGGGGTCGCGAGGTTACTAACTTTATGCATTTTGGCTTTTGGTGGGTCGCGAGGCTTAAAAGGTTGAGTAAGGGTAAAAACATAGTGGAGAATCGATTCTAGATTCAAGCTGCAAAACAAGCGCCGAGTTTCAGGATGGTGATTTAAGCATCTCTTTGGGCGCACATAGTGGAGCATCGAGTCAAAAGTCAAAAGAAAAATGATATTTGAAATCAGTTTTCAAAATGGCCTCAGACAGTGTAGATGGGTTATAGCATATCATTCATGATTTTATTAATTTTCTACGCAAATATGACACATGCTTCTCTCAGCACCAAAATACACCAGTATCATACCTAAATTTTAAACCATATAATATCTTGTTATTATAAAAAAAAAAAAAATTATTTATATTATATAATATACTATATATATATATATATATAAATTATTAATTATATATAAATATATATATTATATAATATATATTATATAATATATATATATATATAAACTAATTCAAATTACTTAACATCTTGGTGAAGCAACGAAATTTCCAAAAAAATTAATTGTAGATTAATAAAATCAAGATTGCATGCAAGTAATATTGAACAATAATTATTTTACTTTACAATAAATTAAGTATCTAGGGCTTATTATATACATATATATATATAATATATAATATATATATATATATATATATAATATATAATATTATATTATATATATATATATATATATTATATTATATATATATATATAATATATTATATATATATATATATATATATATAGTGTGTTGTGTGTGTGTGTGTGTGCTGCATTTGTTCAAGTTTTTAAAAAACTACCAGACGATTAAAAATAATACAATACGAACTTATTTAAATTTAATGAGGAAAATTCTTAAATTAATGAACAGCGTAATAATTGTGAGACAGATATATTAATAAATAAACGTATAAACGGAAGGTTCTGCTTTTTTAAACTATTTACTGACGTTTCTTTCATCACGTGACCGTTCACTCGATCCGGGGAGGGAAAATTAAAAACTTAAAATTTTAGAATAGAAATATCGCAAAAATAAGCTTAAAAGGTTTGATAAATTCGGATTTAAAGATGCGAATTAAATAATATAATTTTTTTCGTGTGAAACTGCTTGAAATTTTTTTATTAAGAATATTAATACCTAAAATGCTCAACCTTGGAACCATATGCTGTAACGCACTTATTTGTATGCTTTATTACGATTTTGTAGCGATAGCAAAGAGCAGTACTGCCAATTTAAATTCTCTTATTAAAATGATTTATTTTTTTTTTAAAGTTAATTTAATAACAATAGTATGCAAGAAACGAACCTACTTTTTTACTTATATTAATTTTAGGTACTTTGTCCATATTTCTGTCAAATTTGTTGTTTTTTTTAATTAAACTTCGTGTGTCACAAACGTTTAAAGGTTGGCATCTATCAGGAGTCAAATAAAGCCCCGCCCCCCAAAAAAATTCTGCCAATTTAAATTGTTTCTATTAAAATAAAAAAATAAAAATTTAAAGTTAATTCAGGACCAATAATATGAAGGAAAAAGCTAACTTTTTTTATTTTATTAGTTTATAAGTGTTTTAGTTCATATTTCTGTCAAATCTGGGTTTTTTTAATTAAACTCTGTGCCTTTCAAACTTTTAAGGGTTGTCTACAAGAATCATATAAAGCCCCGCCCCAAAAGTATTGCCAATATAAATTGTCTGTTATTAAAACTATTTTTTTTTAAATTAATGTAATACCAATAATATAAAAAAAAACGAGCTATCTTGCTTTTTAATATTAATTTTTAAGCCTTTTAATGCATATTTCTGTCAAATCTGTTTGTTTTTTAATTAAACTCTGTGCCTTTCAAACTCTTAAGGATTGGCATCACTGTAAAGAGTAAAATAAAACTCCTCCCCAAGAGAAATCGCTGTTTAAGATTTATATAGATGCATGACGAAATGCTTGAAGCGTCTCTATGTGCGGTCCTATGGAACTTTGCTATTTATTTTTCTTGACTCGACACTACATTATAGCATCGATGCTCCACTATGTTTTTACCTTAGTAACGCTGCCTTAGAAGATTCACCTAGTCATTTTGCATTAACAATTCCACTAATTATAATATACAAAGAAATGATTCACAAATAGATCCCATCATTAACAACAATTCTAATCCTCACCTTTTTTTCCAAAAAAATTAAAATCTAAACTTTTGTAATAAATTTTTAAATTTATTTATGGATTTTTATGAATAATTTAGTTTATTAGCAGCTGAACGGGGACCAAGTTTGGTCGAAATATTCTGCTATATTCCTCAATAAATTTCTTAGGATTTTACCAGCAATATTTTATTAAAGGCATTACAATTTATTATAACTGTTGACGTCTCAAGTCCTTATAAAGTTTATATATATATATATATATATATAATAATATTATATATATAATATACTATATATAGTAATAATATATATATATATTATATATATATATATATATATATATATATATATATATATATATATATATATATATATATATATATAATGGAGATCACCATCCCTAACTTTGGATGGCTCAATTATGGTTTTGCTTTTAAAGTTTTTTAATGTAATCTGGTTATCCCTCCCCATTAGATGGATAACCATTTCAATATTCACATTTCATTATATTGTGTAAACTTATTCATTTTCATTTATCTTCAGTTATGATCTCTCATAGCCTGAAGATAAGTTATCACATTCTTTATTTCCTAAATTGCTGTTTTGAATATTTTCTTAAATATATTAAAAAATCTCTTTGTTATTAATAACATCTGTATGAGTTCTTAGCAAACTGTCGCTCTAGATAAAATCTTAAGAAGCGACCAAGTAACTCATACTACTTAACCAGGTGCGTGGAAAATTGATGTTTTATATATCACCTCCGAAATATTATCATCAAATGATTTATATGAGTATATATCGTATAAATCCTTGTCTTAAATTCATCTACTTTTGCAGCACTGTGGTGTGAAGATTTGCTGTACAAGCACTCAAGAATCCCGATAGAACCTAATTCCCCTCAAAGATTGCCTTTAGAATAGGCTAGGGTAGATACCAAATAAAATAAAGTTCATAACACCTAATCAGAAACGAAAGAAGATTGTAACAAACTTGTTCTTCTTTTTCCAGGAATTTAGTAAGGGGCTATTCACGGCAAGATCTAGTCTAGGGTCCTAAGACTTCAGATCTAGTGTGGGATCACACATACATTGCAAGATCTTTTGCAGAGTACACTCACTTTCTGGATAGAAGATATTAGTACATCTGCTCTCCTACTTGTGTACCATGGCAAACTAAAAGTTACGTACTGATTAATATTGAGTATAAAATAACTCACACACATCACGCAAAATTCGTGTTCGATATTAGGGAAACTTAGCACTTAGATTTCCACTTGACCCAGTTCCTCAGTTTTAGAGTAAATTGTTTAGTCTTCATTTGGACCACTTATCATAATATCAAGGAGTAAACTCGATCATCATACTCTTTGTCTTTGCAGGTCGCTCAGATATACTTATTCAATTTATTTATTACATATTAAATTTTAAATGAATGAGTCACAGGAGATTTTACTCTCCATCAGCGGCATTCGAACATTGGACACCGCGTTGCAGTGTTAACAATAACCGATATTGATAAAATCTTCCGTGACTCATTCATTTAAATTTCGGCGAAATTGTACGAAACTGGTGGGTACATGGAATGTCAGAGGAATAAATGTTGAGGAGAAGAGGAGAGAGGTGATGGATGTATTTAGAAGGGGCAAATTTGATTTGCTCGCTGTGACTGAAACAAAGATGAAAGGAAACGGTGGGAATGAGATGAGTGGTAGTGTGTGAAATGTGTGTGTGCTGGTGTGGAAAATGAATGAGAGAGGGAGAGGAGTTCAATTTTGATGAGTGACCTGTGGTACATGAAGCTATGGTAGACTTTGTGTGTGTGAGTACTAGAAATTGCTAATGTTAAATTTAAAGTTTGAAAAGTTAAGGTATGTGTGGTTGTGACGTATGGTCCATCTGAGGGAAACGTTGAAAGAGAGTTACGATTTTTTGGGATTAATCTGAATGATGCCTTTGGAGGGTGAGTAGGACTTCAGATTGATAGTGTCTGGGGGACCTGATATGGTGGATAGGTGCATAAAAAAGGGGATGTATAACAGGTGGTTTGGAAAGGTGGCGGGTGAGGAAAATGAGATATGGAAGAAGGTGATTGATTTTCTGTGAAGAGAGAGGTATGTGGGTAAGTAATTACTTTCTTTAAACACAAGAGATCCATAAGTATCTAGAGTTTGGTGTAGGTAGAGTAGTATCGAAGTGAAAAGTTATGATTGATTTTGTGTTGGTGAAAGAAGATGTTGAAGTAAAGTATGTGTTGGATGTAAATCAGTGAGGGGTTTAGGGAAGGGATTATGGGATCATTATGTTGTTCTATGCAAAAATTACAGTTGTGTGCGCTTGGATGAGAGGGAGGAAGGTGATTACGAAGGAAAGTAGGTAAAATTAAGAGTGAGAAGTAAGTGAAACAAGACAATAAGGATAAGTAAGTAAGAGCGCTCGCTAGTAAATCGGATTGAATTGTGAACAAGTTGATACTGAACAAATCTGGGGCAAATAAAGAAGCAATGTTAGTAGTGCAAAGGAAGGTGTGGATGTGCTAAAGTAGGAAGTAAGAATGTTAACAGCGAATGTTGGGAATGAAGAGGTGATGAAGCGGTTAAAAGTAAAAAGGTGTGGTTAATTGTACTAAAGCAAATGATAAGTTTCAAAAGAAAGAGCTTGGAATTATATAAGGAGGAAAAAAATAAACTAAAAAGGTGCATACGTAGGAGTAAACAAGAGTGAATTGAACAGTTTGGAAGGAGATGAATGAGGACATACAAGGGAATAGAAGCTCTTCTGGAAAGGAAGCTCGAAGGTTAAAATGAGAATAAGGGGATTCTGCTTAGAATAATTGAATAGGAATGGTGCTTTTGTAACTGATTGAAATGGATGTGAGGGAAGTGTGGAAAGAACACTCGAAAATCTGCACAATATTAACAGTAATGTGAAAGTTTTAGTGAATGTGTGTGGGTTGATGGTGCAAGAAGGAATAGGTATATTGGGAAGAGGTTCATTGTTAAGGAGGAGGTAATGGATAGAGTGAGGAAAGTTGAAAGAATGGTAAATTGCAGGTATAGATGAAATTATGGTGAAATGATTCAATAGCGGAGGCGAGATGGTGATTGATTGGATTGGAAGTTGTGTAATAAACGTTTATGGAGGTATAGTTCCAAGGGATTGGAGGAGAGCGGTAATAGTACCCTTATATAAGGGTAAGGGAGAAAAGGGGAAACTGTAAAAAATTATAGGGGAAATAGTTTATTGAGTTTGTTAGGGAAGATATATGCTGGATTTTGGTCGAAAGTGCGTCGAGTTGATGAAGGACTGATGTGAAGGAAAACAATTGCGTTTAAGGAGTGTAGAGTTTGTGGATCGAAATCTTTTACATTGAAAACAAATGATTGAGAAAATTGAGGGAGAAGAAGAATAAATTATATTTAGGTTTTATGGATTTGCAACCAGGCGTATGATAGAGTTAATAGGGAAGCTTATGGCAGGTATATTAGTGATTCATGGTGTTGGTGGTAGGCTTCTGAATGAATCAAAAGTATGTATGACGATAGTGAAGCGGTGTAAGAATAAATGGTGTCAATGGTGATTGGTTTAGGACTTAATAGCGGAGTGAGACATGTTGTGTTATGTCTCTTGTTATTCAATTGTTGGTAATCTCACATGAGACTCGGGGAATATGAAAGAAACTGTCAGAATGGTGGGATGAGCAGAATAATGTAATGTGTGTACGAGATGATGAATAAGATGAGAGACTGAGTTGCGGAGGTTCCACCCTACCTTATTATACTGCGCGATGATATCTGGTTCTTGTGGCGAATCTGTTAAAGAAGAGTGAGAAGGTGAGTAGGGAGAATTTTCGCAACGAGGATATGTAAAAGCAAGGATAATAATTGAAAGTAAAACACTATGATCATAGTAATAATACGAATAGGAACTTGATATGGTTGTGAGGATGGACAGTCCTCAGTGTGAAGTTTATGTGTATATATGATGGTGCAGGACAGCTGGAGCAAAGTGTCTTGAGCGTTAAATATTTTGGTATGTGTTGGATGGAGAAGGGAAACGGATGATGCAGAGTGTAGTAGGAAAGTTGTGACAAGCTGGAAGGTTGCTGGTGCAATTAAATCGTTGGTGAATGTAAAGGACTAAGTCTTAAGGTGCGCTAGGAGTCTTACATGAGGGTATGTTGATACCTGTGTATGGTAGTGAAACTATGGTCTGGAATAAAGAACAATGGATCTAAAGCTCAAAGTGTTCAGATGGACAATCTGTATGGGCAATGCTAGGTGTGAGAAGAATTAATTAAATGAGGAATGAACTTATTAGAGAGTGTGTGGTGTGAAGAAAGGCTAAATGAGAGAATAAATGAAGTATGTGAGATGGTTTGATCATGGGGAAAGGATGAATGATAGTCGGTGTTTAAGCAGATTTTGGGAACCGACCAGCTGGGAGACAGAAGAGAAAATTGATTAAGTCGGTGAACGAATGTCTGAAGGAGAGAAATCGTGAGTTTGGCAGAGGCCGAGAATAAAGGTCCTGTTAGGAGAAATGGCGGGGTTTTGTATGGGGCATGGTTGTGCCCACCTGGGCCAAGGGATGAACCTTACATTGACGATAAACCATATGAGGGTTTCCTCGTCGCGTCCCGATGAAGCTCTAGGTGGATTTTTGTCTTGTGACGAGTTTTCATTTTCTGACTGCGACGAGGGGGCGGTAAGGCTGGGCTTTCTTTTCGACATTTGTTATGTTCTCCTACTGCTTTCTTTTCCGATGCTTCGTGGCGCACCTTTACCCCCAGTCTTGGGGCAAAAGGGAAGATTAAAGAAAGAAAGAATATATATAATATATATATAATATATATAATAAATATATATATTATATATAATATATATATATATATATAATATATATATATATATATATATATATAATATATGTAGTTTTATTTCTTTTGTTCTTATTTTACCTTCCTCTTTGCCCAAGATTGGGGGTAAGGTGCTTACAAGCATCGAAAAGGAAAAGCAGTTGTGAGGGAACATGACAAACGTTCGAAAAGAAAGGGCCCAGCCTTACCCGCCCCCTCTGTACCATTAATTAGTGAGAGCTCGTCAGCAGACAGAAATCCACCCTAGAGCATTCATGGGACCGCGACGGACCCTCACTATGGTAAAATCGTCAATATGTAAGGGTTCATCCCTGGCCCAGGTGGGCCACCAAACCATCCCCCATACAAAACCCGCCATTCTCTCCTATTATGCCCACCTTTCTGCTCGCCTCTGCCAAACTCACATTTCTTCCCTTCAGACACTTTTACTGACTCATCCACTTTTTATTAGGTCTCCCAGGCCGGTCGATTCCCATCACACTCACCATTATTACATCGCTTAACCAACCGACTATCACTTATCCTTCCACATGACCAAAACCATCCAACATACTTTCATTTATTCCATCTCATTTACCCCTTTCTTCACACCCACACCACCTCTCTAATTACGTTCATTCCGTCTCTTGTATCAGTTCTTCTCACACCTAACACACCCGAAGATTGTCCATCGAAACACATTGAACTTTAGATCTATACTTCTTATTCCCCACCATAGTCTTCAATTTTATTACAAACACAGTTAACACATACCCTCATGTAAGAGACCTAGCACACTCAAGACTTTAGTCCCTTTACATTCACCAACGATTTAAATTTGCACCAGCCACCTTCCTGCCATTCACAACTTTCCTACTACACCGTGCCATCGTCCGTTCCTTCTCATCAAACAAATACCTAAATATTTAAACTCAGGACACTTGTTCTAGTTGCTCACCATCTAATAACTTCACACTGGGGAGTGTCCTCACTCACAACCATAACCTTACTCTTATCCACGTTTACGTTCAAGCCCTTCCTTTTACACACCCCTGCAATCTCTCTACCAATCCTTCTCAAACTCTCTTTCAGATTTCGCCACACAGAACCAAATCATCCGCATATTAATAGGTAGGGCACCCTCCACTCTCTCCCATTCTCCACCATTCTAACACCATTTCCTGCCATCCACCACCTCGAATTCATTCATAACCCCATCCATATACAAATTGAATTAACCAAGGAGACATAACACAACCTGTCTTACTCCGCTATTAATCCTAAACACAATCCACCATTGACACCATTTATCTTACACACGCCTCACTATCGGTCATACATACTTTTGATCTCCATTCAGAGCCTAACACCAACACAATATATCACTAAGCACCTGCACATAACCGCTTTCCCTTACTCATAATACGCCCTGTTGCAAAATCAATAAACCCTAAGATACAATTTATTCTTCTCTCTCCCTCATTTTCTCAATCATTTGGTTCAATGTAAAGATTTGATTCCACACATCCTTCTACCACTTCTACGCACCTTGTTCTTCACCAATCAGTCCTTAGTCACTCACGCACTCTTTCGACCAAAAACCAGATATACCTTCCCTACAACACTCAGTGAACTTATTCCCCTATAATTTCTACAGTCCCCTTTATCTCTTGCCCTTATATAAAGGTACTATTACGGCTCTCCTAAATCCCTTGGAACGATACCCTCTATAAACGTTTATTACACAACTTCAAATCAAGTCCAATCACCATTCTCGTCTCCGTCTATCATTTCACCTTGTAATTTCATCATATACCTGCAGATTTACCATTCTATCAACTTTTTCACTCGTACCCATACACTCCTCCTTACTATAACTATCCCCCAAAATAACCTATGCCTTCTTGCACCATCAATCCCACACACATTCCACTATCACCTCTTCATTACTGTTAATATTGTGCAGATTCTCGAAGTGTTCTTTCCACATCCATCTTACACCTACTTCATCAGTTACAAAGCATCATCCCTATTCATTATTCTAGCAGATTCCCCTTATTCTCATTCTAACCTTTCGCGCTTCCCTTCCAGAAGAGCTCCTATTCCTTGTAAGTCCCCATTTATCCTCTTTCCAAACTGTTCATTTACCTCTTGTTTTCTCCTACGTATACACTATTTAGTATTTTTTTTCCTCCTTATATAATTTCCAAGCATCTTTTCTTTTGAGTCTTCATCATTTGCTTTTATGACATTCAACCACGCTTCTTTTTTACCTTAACCGCTTTCATCACCTCTTCATTCCACCATTCACTGTTCAACATTCTTACTTCCTACGTTAGCACAACCACATACTTCTCCTGCACTTACACCTTGCTTAATTCATTTACCCCCAGATTGTTCCATATCATCTTTTCACAATTCAACCGTTTTCAACCCAACCTCTATATATTATAATATATATTATACTATATATTTATATTATATTTATATTATTATATATCTTATATTAGTATTATAATTTATTATTATGTTATTATATTATATTATATATATATATATATATAATATATATATATATATTTCCACTAAATAGGTTTTCTCTTCGCCGCCCTAATGTTTATATCTTTAAAAAATACAGTTTAAAACATACAGACTGAATATTCATCCAAACCAAAATCAAAAATGTTCTCACATGACAAAACAATTTTGATCTTTAAACTCTTTAACCTAGTCAATTATACAAAGCATGTTCCGAAATTTGGTAAAATCGCCATTTTATAAATCTAAGGTCTTTTCCTTTTAAACTTGAAAATTGGGCCCAGATATCACATTCATTTTAAATCTAATTATATTATGGTTACTAATTACTAAATTCTCCTATACTCTAACCTCATCCACCATACTTTAATCGTTAGTTAATATTATGTCTAACTGCTGCGTGTCTTGTCTTGTAGGTTCATGGATCACCTGGTTCAAAATGTTGTCTTGCATACAATTTATAAATATAAAACTTCTATGATCCTCATTAGACAAGGAATCCCACTGAATGCCAAGAAAATTAAAATCCCCCATTATGACCATACCTTTTTCTTTATTGTGGTATACATTCTCGATTTCTTTCACCATTCCACATCCAATTCTTGACTCTGGTCAGGAGGTTTATAAAATGCCCCTATTCTGTACGGTTTATTATGAATAAGAATGTATACACACACAAATTCAACATCATGATTAGTTTTAATGTCAAGCATTAACACAGTTTGAATATTGCTTTTAACATAAGCACCACACCACCATCATTCTTTCCTTTACGCTGGCATAAATAAAATGAATATTCGTATTTTCATATTCATGAAAGGAGTCTCCATAAAATGCTTCATTAACCCATGATCCAGTAATGCTAATTATGTCTAGATTCTCCTTTATGGTATAACTAATCAGTTCAATTTTTATTTTTAAAGTTACGAACATTTCTGTAGAAGCGTTTGATATTCGAAATGCTGTTATTTGAATTGCTTTCTTCTTTATTTAGGTCTATAACAACATTAGTTTTATTCATTCCAACACCATTACAGTTACCAAATAATCCTCATTATCCTTCCTTTGTCCACTGCAGCAGATAGGGCTCCATTGAGTCTCAAACATCCAAGGTAATAATAATAATAATAATAAAAAAAAAAGTAGAAGAGCAACAGCAATGAACTATTAAGTATCTAGGAGAGCCCTATGTCCAGTAGTGGACAAAAGCCGGATGATGATGATTATTTAATTGGATCAAGACTTTAATTTCAAATTCTTATTAAGATTTTATTTCAATTGCTAAAATAACAAAAATAAAAGTACCTCTTATACCATCACTGTTATAAGACTTTAAAGATGTAATTTCTCTGTGGAAGGCAATTCTTGTCTTTGGTTTTGAAGGTTTCTTTGGCAGGATCAAAACATCTTTGTTTCCTTGGAATAAATGATAAATGGGGGCAGGAGAACCTTAGTTTAAGGAAAAAAGTGAGATCAAAACTAGGTCAATGATATATATATATATATATTAAATATATATATATATACTATATATATAATATTATATAATATAATATAAATATATATAGTATATATATATATATAAATATATATTATATATATATATATATATATATATATAGTATATATATATATATTTCTGCCCCACCTTATTGGAGGGGCCACACCGCCTCCAGAAAGCCGGGCACTGCTCTTGGGCGGTTCCACAGGTCAAGAAGAGAATCACAGCGAAGTATGGTGACGGGGGGCGTCGAGACTGGGCACTCGGCAGAAGGGAAGTGCTCCATTGTGTCTAGGGGATTACGACATTCTATTGCAGATGGGGGGATATTAACGTCGGTCAAGTTTGAATCTGAATTGTATATTGCATACTCTTTTGGGTGGTGGCCTGATCTGCTTCCGGCGAGGTTAATTTTGTTTCTTCTGGACAGTGATCTTTGTGAGGGGAGAATGTTTGGGGATAGTGGTGTTTAAGTAGCATTGTTATTGGGGCGATTCCTGTTTGACTATGTGTTAGTTAATTGTGTATGGATATGAGAGAGCCAAGACCTATTTGGGGGTGGGGGGGAATGTTGTTGTAATGTCTTATATAGTTTGGATGGTGAGAAGGAAGGGAGGATGTTAGAATGTGTTCGGGGGGGGGGTGGAGAGATTTGTAGGCATGGATGGTTGGATGAGTGTTTCTGGAACAAATGTGTCCCTACCATCTTCAAGTGGTAGGGATGGGAAGGATGTGTCTCGTCATGTAAAGGCTGGATGGGGGTTGTTTTATTACATCCAGTGATTATTCTAAGGGCAGTGTTTTGTGTAACTTGTAATTTATTCAAGTTGGATTGTGATGTGCTGAGAACCATCGGGGAGGCATAGTTTTTATATTTAGTTCTTGAGTTGTGTTTGTAGATTGTAGGTAGCGTGTGTTTTCTGTCGCTGGAAGTTGTGCTGGGAGAGAGTTCGGAGGGTGTTTAATTTCCGTTGGGTTGAGGAAGTAATTTGGTCGATGTGGGGTGAGAAAGTCATATGTGTCGTAAGTGAGTCCTAATATTTTTGGGGTTTTGTTTAGGGGGAGGGGGTTGTTGTTCAAGTAGACTATTGAGTGGAATGAGGATTGGTGGCGGTCTGTGGTTAGGAGGGTAATGGGGGAGGGGGGGAAGCTGTCGATTCTATTGGTTGAGTAGCAAGTTTCTAATAATTTAGTAAGTGAATCATATGAAAAAAAAAGGATGTTTGGAAGCTAGAATAATGTTTTTTGTAAAGTAATTAGTTTGGTGGATTGGTTGGGTAGGGTGGGCAGATCTGCTGTAGAGAGATTGAAGAGGAATGGAGAGAGAATGGCGCCCTGTGGTACGCCGTTTTGTAGTTTAATGGAGAGTGAGAGGGTGTTTTTATTAGTGATGGGACGATTAATCGTCATAGGCATATTTTTTTCCAATCGTCATCGTCATTTTTTGCCGATTAATTCAACAATTAAGAATTTTGGATAATATAAAACTCAATAATATTTAATATATAGTATATAGTAAATGTAGTGGAATGCAATATATAAGTAAATATAACTTTATGGAATATGGATTATTACATGTAGAAGAGCGACACAACGATAAATATATATAATATATATAATATTCCAATGTATGACATTCCAGTGCCTAATGGTTCGCCTTCTGTTCTGCGTTCAATGTCCACACTCATCCTCCAGACAACATCTTTGAGACACCATCTTTTATTCCACATATCATATACAATACTTATATCCACACCACTCTTCTAGACAAACATCTTACAGACATCCCATCCCTATATATCCCTATGTGTGTGTGGGGGAAAAAATTGCCAGAATCGTATAGTCCTGCCGTAGTCGTAGAAGGCAACTAATGATGGATAGGTAGTTGGTTGGCTGCCCACTACCAACTTATCATTTGCCAGGAATGCTAATGCATAGCTCAGAGAAGGATCGTGATCGCCGTAAGCGGCTCTGTTTTATCTCTTCGGCCGAAAACTAGTATTGTAATCGTATGGATACAATGGAATGCAGAAGGAATATAATGTTGAGGAGAAAGAGGAAGAAGTGAATGGATGCATTAAAAGGCAAATTGCCATTAATGCTCAACTCATGATGACTGAACAAAGATGGAAGGAAAACGGTGAAAAATGAGTGGTGATAGTCGTGAAGTGTTTTGTTAAGGGATTTTAAAGAAATGAGAGGGCGATAGAAAAGATTTGCAATTCTGATGAGCGACATGTGGCGAGAGCTATGGTAGATATTTGTGTGTGAGTGCTAGTAGAATTTTAAAAGTTAAATTTAAGTTTGGAATAGGTAAAAGTATGTGTGGCTGCGACATAAAATACATATGAATAAAATAAATACACAGTAATTTAAGAAGAACAATTTGTTTCTGCTAGCAACTCAGTGATTGCATTTCCCCGTTATACAACCAATAATCTTGAGTATTTATTGCATATTGGGTCTTCGAAGTATATTATATAAATTAAAATAGTATTAAGGAATAGTAAATGAATATAATATTGAATAATTTTTGATTTGTTATGTTATTTCAAAAAATTATTCCAGTTATCATTTTCCATGTTAT
>JABUQX010036494.1:0-18302 GCA_015478945.1 Trachelipus rathkii | reverse complement strand
CCATACAAGGGCAGATGAGACCCTTGTATAGCTGGAGTATTTGAGAAAAAGAAAAAGAGTCGCTGTCTAAACAGAACTCCCAGTTTCTTTGAGGCCGCTCCTGGTTGTGATGCGAGGTTTCCAAGATATCTTTTTGTTTATGTTAAGGCCAAGGATGTTTATATTGTCAACAGGAGAGACGAGAGAACCGTCGAAAGAGATTGGAAAGTTAGAAAGTGTCAGAGATGGAGATTTGCAGTAGTTGGGTTTTTAAATAATTGAACTTCACAAGGTTGAGACGACCCCACATGGAAATTCTATCCAGATCAGCGAGAATAAAATCAGAAAGATTAAGACTAGAGGCAATTCTAGAAAAAAAAAAAGAGCAGATTTGAAACGAGTTGAAGAATGAAGGGTCGGGTCATCGACGTATGAGTGGATAGAGTTAAATGTGCAGGTGAGATCATTAATGAAAAGTAGGAGATAAGACAGAACCTTGAGGAACACCACTATTGACAAAAAAAAGATGTCGCTCCATCAACAACAGCCTATATTGATTGAGCGATTTGAAAGAAAGCTAGACAGAAGTAAGCAAAAAGGAGGAAGAAACCCAAAAGAGGGGAACTTTGAAAGTAGTAACGCGTACCATACCCTGTCAAATGCTTTGGATATGTCGAGCGCCACCACACAAGTCTCCCCGTAGTTCTTAAGGGCGGAAAACCATACATCGGTTAGATAGGAAAGTATATTACCAATAAACCTCGAACGTCGAAAGTAGTACTGGCGATCGGAAAGAAGGGAATGAGATTCCAGATGATCTAAGAAATGAGAGTTGAGAACGGTTTCAAAGATCTTGAATAGAATACAAGCGAGAGCTATAGGGCGATAGTTAGAAGGATCAGAACGGCTACCTTTCTTCGGAATAGGTTGGACGTATACGCGCTTCCAGCACTGAGGGAAAGTGCTAAGTAATGAGGCATGGAGAATATAGGTGAGCGAGGACCGGGGCCAACACGGAAGCACACTCCCTCAAAACTCGTGAAGGAATGCCATCCGGGCCACCCACCTTCCTAACGTTCATAGATTCCAGGAGCCAATACACCCGATCAAATGTAATGACAGGGAAAAGCATAGAGCACCTAGTGGCCTTTTCAGTTGGGGTATCAGCAACGGAACCATCAAAGCGAATATGAGGAAGGCAGATTTACAGAAGTTGTTAGAGATGTTTTTTGGCAAGAGCCCAGAAAGATTTGTTAGTACGAGAACCAATGAGGTCGGCACGCTTTCG
Source organism: Trachelipus rathkii (assembly GCA_015478945.1). Lineage (NCBI taxonomy): Eukaryota > Metazoa > Arthropoda > Malacostraca > Isopoda > Trachelipodidae > Trachelipus > Trachelipus rathkii. Next base: position 17,035 of record JABUQX010036494.1, on the reverse strand, counting down.
TTTAATGAAATTTCGTTTTGTTCGTCAAAAAAGTATCCCTTCAACGATTTCGAGTAGAATGAAAATTAGCGAATAATAGGCACTAGCTGTCTCTAGCCTGAATGACCAGAGAACAATCACGATCGAATCGTGGATTTTGAGGAGAGAAAGATTTAATCGAAGGAATGAATCTGTTCTTCCTATCGGCGATTACAGCTCCCACCTTATCGGCTGAAGCTGAAGCGTCTTCATAGTCAACAGCCGTTATAGTTAGCGTAGAAGCGGTGCAAAGCCAATCGGCCCAATTAAAGTGCCAGAAAATACGCATAAGGCGGATAGAGCTGTTGGAGAGAAAGTACAAAAATTAAGTGATATAAGGTTGTGGTCAGATCTGCCAATAGGAGCGAAGGGGTGTATTTATAGAGAGGACGCGGTGAAACATTGGTCAAGTGTATTCAAGAATTGGTTGGGACGATCTGGAATTTGCGTAGGTTCCTTAATTAGTTGCTATACAGATCGTTAAGAATGCTGAATGATTCGGCCATCTCTCCACCTGAATCAGTATGAGAGGACCCCAAACATTCAGTGCAGTGTACATTGATATCCCCTAAATAGGGTACCTTAGTATTTGGATGAGTAGGTATAACAGTCTCGTGAGTAGTAAGATATTAAAAAAAAGGCGTGAAAATCTGTTTTGTTAGGAGAACAGTAGCAGAAGTACAAGATTATTGTAGTAGAAGGAAGAAAGATTTTAAGCCACAGAACATCCAAGTTAGGAAATTCGAGATATTCGAGACGTGTTACAGAATTATTTGCAGTCAAAAAAGTATTTGCACTTACAGGTATCGAGAATAGCTCTATTTTAAAGTAAATTTCTTTAGTAGATAGAATAGCTCATTTTAATGCAAATTTCCTTAGTAATGAAAATATCTTATTTTAAGGCAAATTTCTTTAATTAGAATAGCTCCATTTTAAAGCAAATTTCTTTAGTAAGAAGAGTTCTATTTTAAAGTAAATTTCTTAAGTAGTATGAATACTAAACTTTAGTAGGGATAATAACTATTTTAAAGCAAATTTCTTCAGTAGTAGAATAGCTTTATTTTAAAGCAAATTTCTTAAGAATTAAGGATAGGTCTATTTCAAAGTAAATTTCTTTGTGAGAATAGCTCTATTTTAAGGCAAATTTTTTTAGTAGTGAGAAATTTCTTTAGCCTCCTAGCTCACTATTCTACATAAAGTTTATAATATTGTTTGCCATTTTATTGTCCTATTTTTAAAATTTATTTATTAGCCATTTTATTACACTTTTTAAAATTTATTTATTAGCCATTTTATTGTACTATTTTTAAAGTTTGTCGCAATATTTTTACAGACTGTGTTGCTTGACCTGGGGTGGACAATCTAGTGTCCAATTACAGCTTGTGGTCAGTGAACCACACACAACTTTGACCTGGAAATATTAGAATTACTTTGAGTTAGTTAGCTTTGGTATATTTTTAATTAAATGCATCGGTTCTTGGGTTTGCGAAACGAGGAATTTAAGAACTTCCGAATCCAATAATGTCATTGATCAAATGAATTTCCTTTATTTGTAGTGTCTTCAGTTTACGTATTAGTAACTATTTTCAATTAAACTTTTACTTTATAGAATTACTAATATATGCCAGTTTTCGATTTTATTGGTAGTTTGTACACTATGGCGGAATCACGGAGCCCTAACCAGATTGAAATTATTACTATTATTTATCTTGTATTTTTTTATTATTATTACTATTTTTATTTTTTTTCATTGTATTTATCTTTTCAATTGCCATCATTATTATTTTTGTAGTATTTTAGTTTGCATATTAACTAGAGACACACTCTTCCCTTCTTGTGATTTATAATTTCAATCGTGATTTTGTATTTTGTGGGGTGCAATATTATAATCTTGTGATCAACTCTTAATTATTTATAAATTCCTTGTATTCTTTTCAATCATGGGCGACCACGAATCCCATGATACTATCATCCCTGTTTCTTTTTCTACTGAAACATCCTTATCTAATATCACCACTACTACTACAACATACACCACACAAATTCCTACTTCTATTTCCTCCTCTACTTCCTCCAGCTATTACCGACGTTTCACTTTCCTATAACTATCATTCTCCTCTTTCTACTCATGCCTATTCGTTTGGTAACTTTCCTTATTCTTCTGTTTCTCATTCACTTCCTTCTTCTTTTAGTTTTAAAGAAATTAGAGCAAAAGTAATTATTATGTCGAATCATCCTTTCTAAGATACACCAAACAGGTTTTTGCTATTTTTACTCTCGTTAATTTTGGCTATTATAAAAATTAGTTATTCTATATCCCAAATTATAAATATAGGAAAAAAAAAGGTTAATAAAAATTGTATTTACATAATGCACTTTACTACATAACAGAGTGAAAATTTTCAATTGCTATAAAGAACTGGCCTGCGTTGCAATATAATAACCAATAATAATTTTTATTATTTTCTTCAGTAGTGTAATCAGCCTAAAAAAATACTCTGTACACAATGATATCAAAACTTAAAAAATACATTTAGTGATGATTAAGCCCAACGGTTGTTCTTAAAATCGCAGCTGCCAAGAGAGACCACAAGACCAACAAAACAACAATACCTTACAGAATTAAGGTATTTATCCTAAGATGAAACCAAATATCTACACTTATCTTAAAAACTTTGCAACTCACGCTACACTAGGAAGCGTAAGAAGCAAATTTCAACCACTCTAATAAAAATTATATATAGGAATAATGTAACAAGCATAGACTGGTAATACTATACAATATTCGCCTCACTAAATAACTGAGAGAACAGTTAAAACTACAGAGTTTACATTAATAAAATAAAATGTAAGAGACATAATATTAACCTAAATCAGATCTGTTATTTTTATTTACATTGTAGAATCCATCTTTTCTTCTTCATTAGTCGTTGTCTGGGAACGAATCTTGGATATAAAAAAAAACTATACAAACTACACCATCTTACGTTATCATTACTAATCAGCTTAATATAAAAAATATTCTCATTTCCCTCCCAGTTTTTTTTTTTACAAAGGAAAATCGCACACACACATCATTAGAATTTTGAAGACAATTACTGATAATATGTATATTTTTTAGTTCCTGTACAGGTGCAGATAATAACTTATAAAATTTCTCTAAATAAATAGGACAGATGGTTTGCTGTCGAAATAAATAGTTACAGTAATGGTTTTGCTTGAGTCGAAGTTCAAAGATCATTTCTTAACTCTAATATTTACTCACGAGACTATTATTTGAAAGTACATAAATGGTGAACATCATTGGATGCTTGAATAAAAATTGGACGTATATTCTTAGCGTTCAATGCTCACTGTATCAATGGTGAACCAATAAATGATACTTGCAGCTTTGTGTAGGTTGCCTGTAAAACTAGTTTAATGCCAACTTAATATGCCACTATTATATAATACTATAATAATATTATCTATAATTTCAGTGTCCCCTCAGCCTTCCCATGTATGTGGGTGAGATGGATACAGCAATAGCATGAGTTAAGTAGAAGAGCATGATCGTAAAGTCAGAAATGCAAAGCGATGCTACTCCCTATACCGTGTGCATCTCTAAGTCGATGAGAGCTACGTTTCAGTTTAAAAAAAACAACCCCTGAAGCGACTTCACAAGACTGCGCATATATAGACCCATCATCGTGGATTAATTATCGTTTCAATTAGTATGGTTCAATTCCTATATGAAAAATTGAGTCTCAACAACAAGATCATTATTTCCATCCTATTATGCACTTTTTACCTGGCCAGTCCCAAACATTTCCGCCTTCCATATTTATCTCCACTTCAATATCATCGGTCTTATCTCCAGCGGTCGAATTTCCAGTCTACATTCATCACATTATAACCTCATCCCGCTTACTCATTCGATTATTCATCATCTCTATTATTTCCTTTCCATATGACAAACCCATCTCAATGTACTCACTTTTTTTTCAGGATTTACTATTTTTTCACACCAATACAACTCCCTAACTTAAGTTCTTTCCTTATTTTTAATCAATTTCTTCAAAGCTCCTAACACGCCGCATAAATAATCTATCCATATTCCGATAACAGAGTGCACCTATGCGTGGTCTCTCTTATTACTCACACCATAGTTTTACTACTTAACGATCAACTATTATTACTTATCTCCACCGGTTACGACATACCTCTATGCAGACCCTAGCGCACTCAATCACTTAGCCTTTCTTCACAAGGATTTTAATTGCACACGGGGACCAGCTACACTTCCTATCATCTCAACAACATTCTACTATACACTCCAATTAATCATTCAGTTTTTTTCCACACCATAACCTAAATCTTGTAAACTCGGCGATACTTGTTCCAAATTGCTCACACTCCAAGCTGATTGAGCGTATTCACCTAACTACCAGCTACATCAGCCTTACTCGTACTATATTACTCTTCAAAACCTCCCTCTTTTACACACTCCCTGCCAAATCCCTCTACTACAATAGTCTCAACTTTCTTCAGATTCGCACACACAAAACCAAATCAGTCAGCAGTGTGACACGATACAGCCTGGGCTAATATTCCGACACGATCACTTCATTCTCGACAAACCTCATTATTCCCTTACTTTTAATTCTTTCTATAACAGATCCATTACTCATCAATAGTCAAATTAAATAGCTCATGTGAAATATAACACAGTCAATGCCTTCACCTTCACTATATTTAACCTTCAAATCCATTCACTTTTCATTTCCTATTTATTTCATTATACAACAATGCCTTCGACTACTCGAGACTCATACTTTTTCGTGTCCATTCAGTAAGTCTACGCAATCCAACCACTCACACGTATATACTACTAATCACCTGCTACTAAACGCATCCTCTATTAATCCTTTCATCGCCTGTTGTAATAGTCTCATAACATCTAAAGTATAATTTATTTTCTCTCGTCATTTGTTTCAATGTGTAATATGATCTACATATATCTACCACTTTCTACATGCTCCTTGTTCATTCATCCAATTCTGCTCCTCAGTTCACTTGCCTGCACTGTCTCACACGCCCAAATAGGCCGCATATATTCTTCCCACATCTTGAATATCGGGCTACGCTAGACGACGGTACGAAGAACGCTAAACAAACTTATTCCTCTTAGTTTCCAACAGTTCCCCTTATCTCCTTACACCTACACTTATATAAAGGTACTAGTTATCTGGCAATGTTACAACCTTTAATACAACAGAATTAATTAAAAATCCACCTTAATCACAATCTCGCTCCATTCTTGATTCCTTTCACCAGTAATTCTAATCTATACCTGCCTCTTTACCATTCTTCAACTTTCTACCACCTAGTTGACAGTCTCCTAAAATAAACCTTAGTTTATTCTTACGTCCACTCACAACCCACACACTTCACTAATCATGGGCTTTCATTAACTGTCAACTGTTTATTGTCAACATATTTTCGAAGTGTTTCTTCACACTCTCTAAATTCATTTCATCATTCACGAAAGTTCATTCCTGTTTATTCAATTTTTACTGAAGAACCGATCCTTACTATCCACTTTCCTTATCTTCCTTCCAGAAGCGCATTCTCCTTTTTTCCCTTGGTAAGTGCCATTCATCTCTTCAATAAATTTTCCATATTACCTCCTTTTGTCTACTCCTACTCTACGCAACCTTTCAATTGCTTCCTTTTTTCTCTTATATATTATTCATACACATTCTATTTCCAAAATACAATTCATTTTGATTTTTAGCACATTGCAAAGGGAAACGCGCCTTTCTTACTTTCAAGCCAACGCTCGCTATTGTAATTCTTTAATCTGTCATACTTAGTACACCCTATACTTCTCTTGCACTACTAACAAACGCTTTCATTATAGTCAGAATTTTGTTAATTTCCATCTTGTTCACATTCAACTGATTTATATGCAAATGCTCTAACATATTTTTCCTTATAACCTTGTTCACTTAACTTCTCTCGTAATTCTCTCTACTTCCTTACAAAAATAATATAATAATATATAATAATAATTATAATAATTAAGTAATATAATTAATATTAATAAATTAATAATTATAATAAGTCAGTGGCCTGGGCAAATAAATCTTTGTAGATTGTGAAGAGAATATTTCTTTGAAGTGGAACTAGGGTTTTTGCATATAGGTGGTAATAGTTTGTATACTTGTGTTAATATATTATTGTATGCGAAACTATGGTCTAAACTAAACGTGAGTACATTGAGATGGTTTACTCATATGAAAAGGATGGATGATAGTCGATTGATTAAGCGGATGTGTAGTGGTGAGTGTGCTGAGAATAAGACTCGAGACCAAGAAAACGTGAACTTGGGCAGATAAGGATAATGCTGAAGGAGAGGAATGACGTTTGGCAGATAGAGTAGAAGAAGAAAGGTTGCATATAACAGAGTGAATTGGCTGTTTTGTGAAGGGTGGTATGTGTTGTGGGCTTTACCCAGAGAGATGAACCCTACATTGACGAGATACCAGAGTGAGGGTCCATCGCAGTCTCGTGGTCAGGGTGAATTTTTGTGATTGCAATGATTTCTCACTGGATATGGTATTAAAGGGGGACGGTAGGGAAGGTGGGGGGGGCTTTCTTTATTCGACTTGCGTATGTTTCCTCTAACTATTTTCTGCTTTCAGTGTCTGCTAAGAAAAGACGATAACACCCCAACTGGGGCAATTCGGAGGATAATATCATAAATATTTACTAATAGTGGTCTATAACTCATAATATAATAATAATTAATTTGAATATAATATAATGAATAATAATTTTATAATACAGGTTTTAAAACGGGGGATTGAATTCAAATTGTAAACTAAAAATATTCAAAAATATTCATGATTGGATAATCTTTCATAAGTTCCAATAGTTTGCAATACAAGAAGTAGGATTTCCACAATAATTAGGCAGATTTTTTTTTTACTATAAGTAAAAAGTTTTAATAAAAACAAATACATAACAAAAATCAATAAAAATGAATTACCATTAAATGCCTACATTAGATATTGCACCTCTTTCTAACGTAATGATATATTATATATATATTATATAATATTATATTCATATATAGGCTATATAAAAAGTTTTATGATAATAGATGTATAATATATATGAATGATATATATATATATATATATTTATATATTAATTAGAATATATCATATTGTATAAGAACTACATATATGATTATTATATTATATATATTATATACTATATATATTATATAATATATATATATATATATTATTTATATATATATATATACTTGAATCTTTATAATATAATATAATATATTATTATAAATGATATAAGTAATATATATAGTTAATATATAAATCTAATATATATATATAAATAATATATATATATATATATATATCATTCCAATCTCGTAAAAAAAAAGCCCTAGTATTGCCAACATCACAAAATTTTCTTACAATATAAGGATAACACATTACATACAATACAAATAAATAATAATAATAATAAAATAATAATAATAATAAATAATCAATAATATATAATAATAATAATAATAATAATAATAATAAGACAAATATTAAGCTAATTAGTTAAAGAAAAGCTCCATGGGCGGCTACATTTTACAATGAGATTTTTACTGACCATATGCAGTGTGCAATGATGATAATTCATTTATTTTAACTTGAACTAGTCACTCCCAAAAAAAAATTTTACCAAGCTAGGTCAACTGCGTACACACCTGGTATGATAATTAACGTCGTAATATACCAGACGACCGAATTGAAATAACGATTATTTTAAAACAAAATATCATAGTCATAATGCAATGGCGCAAAAAAAAAAAAAAAAAAAAAATTTTGAGTCAGTACATAAATATAGTAAGCATACTACCAGTTTAATAGGTTATTAATTACCTTTGTGCATGTATTGAAAACCGTTTTAAATTTTCTATTAAACAGTGTTTTATAAAAGATATAAATATTAATAGTATTTTATGAGAGTACAAATGGTAGAGCACTTGCCCAACAAAGCGAGATACCTAGGTTCGAAGCTGGTTGGAGCTATTCTCTCCCTAGTATTTAGCTTCGCCTACCAGAAACGTTAAAAATGAGTACAAGCCATGCTCCTTGAATAGCGGCTCACTGGGCCGTGAACGGAAGTGTACTGTAAAATAAAATTGAAAGAAAAAAAAAGAGACAAAATAATCAAAATTGAAATTGAAGAACGTAGATGAATGTCTGCGGGGAAAAAATAGGTCCTGGCATAGCCACTAGTGTATAGTAGGCTAGCGAGATATAAACAAGTTAATTACTCATTTTGTCTTAAACGATTAGTTCCCATAGTAGGAATAATAATTTAATAGAGTAATATTCTAATTAAGAATGAGTGCAAGATAAAACAGTAATTTTCAAAAGCACTTGGAATTGAAAACTTAAATGACATGTCTGTGGAAAAAGAGATAGGTGGCAATCCTATCTATCATAGTAGCTATAATAATAATAATAATAATAATAAATAATAATAATAATTGGAATGAGGATGACTTTAAGTTGGATAGTAATATATAATAATAATAATAATAATAATAATAATAATAATTATTATTATTATTTAATAATAATGAAGAAATTGCTTTTGCTTGAATATTTCAATATTTTCATCAATTATTAAAATTTCTTCTAAATATGCAATCTCATGAACTAATTATTGCTTATTACTATGATTATTATTCATTATTATTATTATTATTATTATTATTATTATTATTATTTTATTATTATTATTATTATTATTATTATTATTCTTTTCCAATTTTAATTTCACAAGTATTATTAGTAGTATTAGTATAATTTCTGCATCGTTTATCAACAAAAGTGTTAAGAATTAGGATACTCTTAGAAACTTTTAACTTAGTATGATAACTAACATGGATACGAAACCGAGTATTCAAGTATTCAATTTCAGATGAACAAAAAAGCTAAATTACTCCTAAGGCGTCAGATAAATTTTTCAAATATATCATTCCTGTAAGAGAAACCATCTATTGTCTGTAATCCTAACACCTCAAAATCAAACAAAAGATGAAATATGATAAAAAGTAAATAAATAAAGATGGAAAATTTAACCCACTATATTTTAAGGAGAATCCATATTTTATTTTAGAAAAAAATATTTTTTTGTTTTAGAGACTTTAACACTGCTTTGCGTATACAGTATATATATGTTTTACTTAAAGTAAATTAATATCTTTTACATGATTGGAGGTAAACAATTTCATTATCATTTAGCCAATTAACCTCCTTGATGTAGCTGCACATTAAGAATACGAGCAAAGAAGAATCGTTTTCAGTGGTGCACCATTTACAGAGTTAAATGCTACTTATAAGTGTGCACATAAAGAATGTTTATAAATGTATCACTAAGAGAATAATTGATGCTAACGTTGAGATATGATGAACTTATAATTGAGATACTATAAGTGATAATATCATTCCACATACTGAGAAGAATAATGAATAATGTAAGTGTAATATATATATATAATTATATATATATTATATATATATATATATATATATATATATATATTTATATATATATATATATTATATATAGTTATACTAATAATATATAATATATTAACTATATATATAGTATATGATATATATATATATAATATTATAATATATATATATATATAATATTATATATAATATATATTATATACTTTATATAAATATATATATATATTAATATTAATATATATATTATTATATATTAATATATGAGCATTCTATTTTAGGAAATGACGGAGTTCATCAACTCCAATTAACTATGATGACATATGTTAGGAGTGCCCACAAAGTCATTCAAACATCTTAGAAAAATTGATCGACCACAAACACCAAAAAATACTAAAAACAAAGGAAGGTTCACAATGTGTTTTCAAAAGAATTATAATTATGTGGTAAATTGTGTAGGCTGTCTTTAATCAATTGCAACAACATCTGCTTACATTTTTTCTTATGAGAATAAGTTATGGTGAAGTCATCAGCATAAAAATTTATGGCAAGGAAGTTCAAGATATCTTGAACCATCATTAATAAAAAGAGGAAGAACACTATTAACGCTATTAATGTAATTACAAGAAAATTGATTTATTCTCCAAACTGGAATAAAATTCCCTGAAGAAACTATAAAAAAAAAATGAGTGATTTTTTATTTTTTATTTTAATAGATTTAAATCCTGAATAAAAGTATAAAGAAGAATTCTAAGTATTAACAAATGTTTATAAATATTTATGAGTAAAATACTTTGGAATATTTTTCCTTGTTATTTAATTACATTTAAACAAAACTGAATAGAAATTTAACTATTTATTATGACAACAAACACTGATAATTATTTTTCTTTCCATTCTTACTTTCTTGTCTTCAAAGTAATTTTTGCAAATTAGAACTTACTAACCCACGTTTTAGCCAAAGTAATAAAATGGTAAACTATGGTCAAGCTGTCTTTAGTTTTACTATAAGTATGACTTAATATTAAGTCCATTTTAAAATTGTATATAAATATTAATATGTCCATTTTAAAATTCTATATATTAAAAAAAATTATTCAATGAAATTGAAATTTTTTGTATAAATAAAAATTAACTATTAAAACCTAAAAACACGAGGATTTTCGGCTGGTCAGACTCAAAGTCAGTAGAAATATGGTTTCACTATATATATATATATATATATATATAGTTATATATATATTATATATATTATATATTATATTATATATATATACTATATATATGTATATAATATATATATATATATATTAATATATACTATTTATTATAATGGTATATTTAATTTTTACAGTATATATATAGATTTATATTCAAATAGATATATATATCATATATAAACTATATATATATATATATATATATATAATCAGCTAGCCCTTGGTTCCCCAGAACTGAGGGTAGAGTGAGCAAACATGCATTCGCTAAGGGCATAAGTGGGCAGTGGAAGCTCCAACCTACGCTACCGCGCTGACTTTGTCTTTGTTAGGCCCCAAAAAATCCCCCACAGATTGGTAGGGGGGGGTGAGCAACATACAATGGAAACAAAAGTCTGTGCTATAAATTACTCATCAGAGTCGAAGTTCTTTCCTCTATCTATTTCATATAATCTTAATTATTAGTTAAAATATATATTATATATATATAAGTAGTATTATAATATAGTAAATATATTATATATTAATATATATAATTAATATAAATATGTATATGCTGTATATATATAAAATAACTTATTCTAAAATGATTTAGAATAATCGTAGAAGTATTATAATATTATCATAGTATAAAAAGAATTGCTTCAATTTTCATATTTCAACAACATTGTGATTATTTGGTATTGTGCCGAGTTTCGTGCTGCATTGTAACAAAAAAGAATTATTTATTCGGAAATAAGAAATGAAAAAAGATGGCTTAAATGTCAATGAAACTTCTATATTAATAATCGGTGATCATTACATGAAAAACTAATATATCTTACAGTTGATGACGATGTTAATTCACCAAAAATGTGAAAGTTTTGTAAAAATAACATGACTTGTTCCAATTGGACTACAATAAGATCATCAAAGATGAGCTATTTTAAACATGGAAATTTTGCTGGACGCCCCTCAAGTATTGCAGTCCTTTCTTTTGGAAACAATGATATGTTAAAAATTACAAAACCAAATTGTGTTTTAAGAAATCTGTTAAAAACTGCTAAAACTTTTTATAATGATAGTCTTAGTGTTGTAATTATTTGCTATTTTGTAGAACAAGAATCTTCCGTTGGAGACTAATAAAAATGTGAATTTTATTCATGATGTGCTATCCTCAAAAGTTCATAGATTTAAATGGTTACATTATTTACTGATGTTTAATAAAAATTGGTTTAGAAATATACAGTGCACATTGGGAACAAGTTATTGATAGGTATGGTTTGAGAGAAAGTTGTCAAAAATTTGCAAACAAAACTGAAAAGTAAAAAAATTAAAGCATTAATTGATAATGATAAAGGATACAGAAGAATTATTAAAAAAAAGGTCAATTTGAGTTCTGGAATGATAAACTTAGATGACAGTAGAAAAAAATTTGTTCCAAACTGAAATTATTTCTTTGAAAATAAGAATTGAAAAACTGGAATTACAGAAGGAGAAATATAATAATGAATGTATTAGAATAGATCGAACCGCTGCTTAAATGTGGCAATGTTTGGAAAATCTTCAATCATAAAATTTTGGTCATAATCAGCAGACTACTCAGGATACTAGTCGTAATCAGCAGACTACTCAGGAAGGTGGTCGTAATTGGCAGGCTGCCCAACATACTGGTTATAATCAGCAGCCTACTCAAAATTATGTAATACCATGACTGTACTGATGTAACGTTTGTAAAATCTGTAAGCAGTAAGCACTGAAGTCTGGTGAATAATCAATATATATATATATATATTATATATATATTATATATGTAGGATATATATTAATATTATACTTAGTATATAGTAGTATATATATTAATATAGTTAATATATAGTTATATTATATATTAAACTGTATTGATTGTATATATATATTATATATATATATGATACTATATTATATCATTTTATATATACTATATATATATAATTAATATATTAGATTATGGTATATACGGTATATATATGATTATTATAATGGTAGAACTGAACTCACTTTATGTCCTGCATGTCGCAGGAGGCGACTAAATTTTAGGCTTGTATTGGATGGCCCCACTATCAACCATCCTAAATGCTTCTAAATGAATGCTAATAGGAATGACCTGGATCCTACTGCATGCTTGCATACCCCATCTGACCCCAGTCTAAGGAAATCCAAGGGGAGGCTAATACCATATGCAAATCTATATATATAATGCCACTTTAGCTTCATTATTTGGTTTAGTAGTATTTCTAAGCAATTACGTGATTTTATATATAGCTTATACTATATATATATGATATGATATATAATATATGATATATATAATAATATAGTATATATATAATTATATATATAGATATAATATAATATATATATCAATATATTATCAATATATATATATAAATATAATTAATTATATATATATTATATATATATATATATATAATAATTATATATGATATATATTATAGTATAGTAGTATTACTATAAATAAATGATATAGTCATGATATATAGTTTTAATAGATATCAATAGGATGAATTTTATGTATAATTCTACAGTAGAAGATATAAATAGCTAATATATATATAGCCGTATATATTTATAATAAATTATTTAATTTATAAAAGTAAGTAATACAAATATAATATACTTTTGATTATTGAAGAAAAACATTTATGCTGCTGCACATAGTATTATCTTTAAAATGCTAGACCTTTTAAGTTTAAACGGGACTAACATGAATGTGAAAAGAATTAGCCTAGTTTAATTGTTGTAACCGAACCATGTAGCAAAACACATCTTTTTTTTTTAAGCCAAATAATGGAAAAAAAAAAGTCACAAAAAAAAATATTTCAAAACATTAATTATTTTGGTCGGTATGTGATTCCATATGCTTATTTAAAGAGCTTTTTTGAGCAGCGCTGTATGAACAATAAGGGCACTTGAACGGCCTCTCTCCTGTATGAATTCTCAAGTGTTTGTCTAAATTAGACCTCTGTATTGTACTGTAAGAGCAAATATGGCATTTAAATGGTTTCTCTCCCGTATGTATACGAAAATGTATCTTTAAGTTATAATTGTGCGCAGTTCTGTAAGAACATAAAGAGCATTTGTACGGTTTTTCTTCGGTGTGAGATTTTTTGTGTTCTTGCAAATCGCCTCGAGATTTCGGTTCATACGAACAAATAGAACAACGAAAAGCTCTTTTGCCACGTCGATTCCAATCGGGGTCGGTAGTGTCATTAAAACCTTCATTTTCATCCGATAGTAGATTCTCTTCTATAATCTCATCATCATTATGGCTTTGAAAGCATAGTAGCAAATTCTCTTCCTGAAATTAAGGTTATTATGTTAGGCCCCCTTCTATACAAGCTCTTAAAACTAAGCGTTTTTGACATCGCGCTAAAGCATTTGTCAAGTTTTGGCACTTTCAACGCATCTATAGGCGTTAGAGAGACTGGTCAATCTATACGAGTGTTTTTTAGCAGTTCTAAAGGCGGCGCTTTAATCTCTAATTGTTTTAAGAGCTCGTATAAAACCTTATTGGCACTTTCAACGCCTCGTATAGATTGATAAAATTTGGGGGCAGGAGTTAGGTTAGCGTTACTAACGTGGCGTTTGAAGAGCTAGTATAAAAGGGGACTAAAGGAAGACATGAATTCAATTTTGTTTTTTTATACCCAAATAACTATTCTAAAATTTAACATGGAGAAAGTTTATACTAATATAATATAGATTAAAATTCAACCTTCCTCTTGTCACCCTACTTTGTGATTGTACTTAAACAATTCTAGAGTACTTGTACTTTGACAAAAAATGTAACTTGAGGCCAACCCTTTGTGCAACGTAATCTGCGATTACACTATTCAGAATTAAATCAATCTCTTAACTTTTACCCAGCCAAAAGCAAGAGCAAGTATTGAAAAGCTTCAATAATAATCTTTTAATTTTTAAACAAAATATATTGTAAAGGAAGGCAATAGAACTCCGAAATATAACAAAGGTGTTAAAAACTTCCAATTATCAGGTATAGATTAGGGTACATATCATCATCGCCAGTTGACGAGTAACAATTGCTAGCTAGGCTAAATAAGGAACAGTAGAAATTTTTAATTGGAAAGAAACACTAGATAGGGTGAGTTAGTAACACATGTTATTATAATAATATAAGAGGGAGGAGCGTATGGTAAAAAGGACGAAAATTTAAATATTTGATTTCAATCTTTAAACTTCAAGAATAAAATACAATAACGTTTAATGTTAATTCTGAAAATAAATTGTCCTAAAATTCAATTCAACAATTGCAGGAAATATTAGTTTTTTATTAAATTGAGAGATGACAATTATATAATTTAGAAAGAACTACAGAACACAGACTAGCAAAGACTTTACAGTAAACTACTCAAGGCTAGTCTGTTAAGTATTTTTGTTTATTTAATTTGGATGAGTCCACAGGTTTTAAAACAAATATGTTGTGTTTTTGAAATAAGTATATTATTTTACCTATTTCAATGTAACATATAAGTTTGCTCACCTAGAGCAGATCTGCTTCTAAACAACAAACATAGTGGTCTGTTAAGTATTTTTGTTTATTTATTGTGTTGGATGTGTCCACTGTCAATGTGACAGGGATCTTAGAGCAGATATTTATTACAGTTATTTGATCGAGTAGATCAGGGTCTTAAAACGGATATTTATTACAATTTATTACAGTTAATTGTAACATATGTTCTATGCGATGAACGTCAAAGATATTTATTATAAGTTAAGGCGATAGTGCGATCGATTAGATCACCTTCTTAGAACGAATACTTTGCAAACCATTTTTCCTACTCAGTGAAATCGATTAGATCTCCGTCTTTTTATTCTACACTCCTCCCTCTTATACAATTATAATAACATGTGTTATTAACTCACCCTATCTAGTGTTTCTTTGCAATTAAAAATTTCTACTGTCCCTTATTTAGCCAAGAAGAAGAAGAAGAAGAAGAAGAGAAAAAAGAGAAAAAACAAAGAAAAAAAAGAAAAAAACGAAAAAAAAGAAAAAGAAAAAAGGGAGAAGAAAAAAAAGAAAAAGAAGAAAAAGGAAAGAGAAAAAAAAAAAAAAAAAGAGAAAAAAGAAAAAAAGAAAAAAGAAAAAAACAAAAGAAAAAAAGAAGAAAAAAAAGAAAAGAAAAAAGAAAAGAAAAAAGAAGAAAAAATGAAAAGAAAAGAAAAAAGAATGAAATAAAAAATTTAACTGTAATAATCTCTCTCTCTCTCTCTCTCTCTCTCTCTCTCTCTCTCTCTCTCTCTCTCTCTCTCTCTCTCTCTCTCTCTCTCTCTCTCTCTCTCTCTCTCTCATCTCTCTCTCTTCTTTTCTCTCCCCCTCCTCTCTCTCCTCCTCCAACCTCTCTCCTCTCTCTCTCTCATCTCTCCTCTCTCTCCTCTCTCCTCTTCTCTCTCTCTCTCGTCTCTCTCTCCCTCTCTTCTTCGTCCTCTCTCTCTCTCTCCCTCTCTCTCTCCTCTTCTCCTTTCTCTCTCCTCTCTCTCCTCTTCTCCTCGTTTCTCTCCTCCTCATCTCTCTCTCTCTCTCTCTCTCCCTCTCACTCCCTTCTCCTCCTCTTTTCTCTCTCTCTCTCTCTCTCTCTCTTCTCTCTCTCTCTCTCTCCTCTCCCTCCTCCTCTCTCTCTCTCTCTCTCTCTCTCTCTCTCTCCTCTTCTCTGTCTCTCCTCTCTCTCTCTCTCTCTCTCTCTCTCCTCTTCTCTCTCCTCCTCTCTCTTCCTCTCCTTTCCTCTCTCTCTCTCTCTTTTCTCTCTCTCTCTCCCTCTATCTCTTCTCTCTCTCTCCTCTCTCTCTCCTCTTTCCTTCTTGTCTCTTCCTCTCTCTCTCTCTCTCTCCTTCTCTCTCTCTCTCTTCGTCTCCCTCTCCTCTCTCTCCTTCTCTCTCTCTCTCTCCTTCTCTCTCTCTCTCCTCTTCTACTCTCTCTCTCTTCTCTCTCTCTCTCCTCTCTTCACCTCTCTCTCCTCTCCCTCTCCTCTCCTCTCTCTCTCTCTCTCTTCTCTGCTCTTCTCTCTCTCCTCTCTCTCTCTCTCTCTCTCTCTCTACTTCTCTCTCTCCTTCCTCTCTCTATCTCTCTCTCTCTCTCTTCTCCTCTCTCTCTCTCTCTCCTCTCTCTCTCTCTCTCTCTCCCTCTCCTCCTCTCTCCTTCTCTCTCTTCCCTCTCCTTTCTCTCCTCTCTCTTCTCTCCTCTCCCTC
>JABUQX010036493.1:7500-32500 GCA_015478945.1 Trachelipus rathkii | reverse complement strand
ACATTATGCCTGGGCTAAGAACCATGTTGAGTGGACTTCCGAGCAATGGAAAAAGGTAAGAATGACACATCTATAGTTAACTTGTATTGGACAAAAGATCATTAATTATTATTAGAAGATGTGGTGCATAAAAATAATTTATTAGTGGATATAGGAATATTTTCTGTTACAGTATCTGTGACAGTATTTTTTTTAACTGTACTGTATATTATTTATATTCATGTAGGTAGTTAGTTCTCTTGAACTGTATGAACTGTATATTTTCTTTTTTCATGTATGGTAGTCTTCTCTCTTGACGAATCAAACCATCGCGTACTTGATGACCGTGTTCAGACTGTTCGAAGACAAGCTGGTGAAGAATTTTTAGCTCAATGTCTGAAAAAGAAAACAATAAAATTTCCAACAAAAATCAAGGGGAGGGGAGCTATTTCTGTGCATGGAACAAGCCGTTTACACACATTGTTGATGGAACCATGGACCAATTTAAGTATATAGAGGTACCTAAAGGTCGTTTGTTACCTCAAAAAGGGAATGGTCATGGTGAAAGTCCTTGCGATATTTCAAACAAGACGCTGCCTCCATCCATACTGGCAAAATCGTGAAGAAATGCGTGCACAGAAAATGGCGTTCAGGTGCTCCCATGGGCTGGAAATTTCATTGAAATGATCTCAGATTTATGGTGCATACTCAAGGATGAAATACATAAACGCCCATTACGACAAAACAACAACTTATAGAACGTCTTATTGAAGTTTGGTTTCGATCTCCGCGAATTCAAGAAATGTGCAGAACTTTGATCACTGCATGCCAAGACGTTTTAAAGCACTTATTCATGCAAAAGGTGGCCAAAACTGCTTATTAAACAATATATTATATTACAACACCATCATATAGCACCCAAATAAATGTTTTTTTTATCAATTAAACTTTATTTTTTTTCACTTTTTGTGAAAACTTTGAAATTTTTTGAAAATCCATTAATAATTGTGAAATACTGCTAAATATATATATATAGGGTTGATTCAAAACTCTCGGACAAACTCGAAGAGGCTGATAGAGCAAAGATAAGGAAACATCTTATCTGTTAACTAACCTACTGGTTGTGTGACGCTTCCGTTCCAAAGTTACGGACGCGATCTGAAGGTTACACTAGTTTTAGTTGTGTGACGCGTCGCAATGTAGGTTACCGACTTATTGTAGGTTACTCGAATTTTATGTTGTTTGTGCGTGCGTACATGGTGTACGCTTAACATCCTTCAACACGTGGCAATACCGTTACCTTGCCCAATTCATCGTTGATTCAGAACAGTGTAGGATCGATTAGAAATGGATCACTACACTCTTCCCGGGTTAACCGACATGATAATGTGTTACGGTGAGGCGAACGGAACATGCGACGAAGAGCGCAACCTCGTTAGCTGGAACGTTGCCACACAGATAAAATCACCCCCCACCACACAATGTTTGATCGCCTTCAATCAGACGCCTTCGAGATGATGGGACCCTTCGTCCCCGGGTGCATTGGTGGAAGACCGCGCGTAATACGAGGACTCCTGCGTTTGAAGAAGAGGTGCTTGAGGGAGTCGCCAACGACCCGACGATTATCTCCCTCACCTTTGCCCATGCCATGGCTTCAAATCAGTCGTCTGTGGGCTTCGGGTCTTGCAAGAGAAAAGCCTCCATGCATACCACCTACAGAAAGTAACAGGACTTGGGCCAAATGACTTCGGACCCCGTGTGGCGATTTGCCCGGTTTTTCTGGCAACGGAGGCGTCGATAACCTGCCTTTCCTGTTCATGTCTTTGGTTTACCGATGAGGCTGCTTCACACGTGATTGCTACTCAACAGCAGAAACAGCCACATATGGACGAGGACAATCCGCACGGAATGTTTCATCCGAGTTCACCAGGCGAAATTTACCGTAACATCTGGGGTAAATTCTTGGGGATCATCTGCTGGACCTTTCAATCATTTCCACACCGTTTTGGATGGGACCTGCGACCTGCCATACTACTACAGAACACGCTTCCGCAAGCTCATGACGACATTACCCCTGGCGTACCCGCAGAAGACATGTGGTTCCAAACAGGATGGCGCTCCAGCGCACTTTAGCCACCAAGTACGGGCGCATCTGAACAGAGTCTTCACTGACAAATGGATAGGGAGAGGGGGACCTGTTGCGTGGCCTGCAAGATCGCCCGACCTCACGCCCCTAGATATTTTCTTTGGGGGCATGTGAAGAGTGTTGTGTACATTAACCAAGTCAACACAAGAGAGGAACTGATATAGCGAATATTCACTTCGTTTGATCAAATCAGACATAGTGAGGGCATGTCGGGTAGAGTCCGACAGGCAATGGCACGGCGATGTAAACGAATGTAATCAGGTACAGGCAGACACTTTGAACACCACCTTGTAATTTTCCTCAATAATATGATTCATAACAAGCTACCATTGTTTGATTTACAACCTCGCGTCGAAATACGTACGTTGTTTAACAACCATTTCCTTATTCTTACCTCTATCAAACCCTCTTAGCTACACACGCACACATACTATAAACATTAGAAGAGTCCCAAAATCTCCGGTTACCCAGGTAACGACGCTGTCAAACCAACATCACGTGTTTACCTTATTATCTTCCGTAACTTGAAACGAAGCGTCATACAAACATAGGTTATTTAACAAAAATGTTCCTTATCGTTTGGCTCTATCAGCCCACCGAGTTTGTCGCAAAGGTTTATATATATATATATATATATATATATATATATATATATATTATATTATAATATATATATATATATATATATATATATATTATATATATATATATATATATAATATATATATATATTTTTAAGATGTTAACATATTTAAATATATATTATATATTTAAGGTGCAAACTGTCGAAACTCTATTTCAAGGTTTTGATGAACAAGATGGAGATATGGTACTAAAGGGTCTGAATGCGCCTTTTATTAAACATATGGATGTTGAGTATGCAAAACTGGCTAGGAGTATCCCTATTCCTAAGACGTCAGAAGTACGTATATTATTATTATTATTATTATTATTATTATTATTATTATTATTATTATTAATTGAGTGCTCCTTAGTTCAGATTTAGAGTACTAGACTAGCAAGTGAGAGTTCCATGGTTCAAG
Source organism: Trachelipus rathkii (assembly GCA_015478945.1). Taxonomy (NCBI): domain Eukaryota; kingdom Metazoa; phylum Arthropoda; class Malacostraca; order Isopoda; family Trachelipodidae; genus Trachelipus; species Trachelipus rathkii. The sequence goes on along the minus strand of JABUQX010036493.1, from coordinate 29,332 downwards.
GCTTGTTGGGGCAGGAGAATGTTAGCTATTATCTGTCTTTATTCTTGGCTTCGTTTAACTCCGATGTAAATAAGTATATTAGTGACGTGTTTTATTTCTAATGGAATAAGTTTTCTGCATCCGCGATATACCTGGCCTGCTAGTGGCATCTACCGCAGGGCCCGTGTAATCCATAGGCCTTTCTCGAAGAGGTCCCAAGAGATGGGAAGTAAAATGTTAACTCTACGTCCTTCCAAAGGAAGAATTTAATTATTTATTATTATTATTATTACCCCCTTTTGAAGGATGTCCCCTTGCCGAGGATGGGGCTCAAACACTTTTGTGTTTACAGAGAGTTTCCATCGAACTCTAATTTCTTTTTGTGTTCTTCCCATTCCTTTATGCTATTCTAATCATTATTATTTATTTATTTATTTATTTTTATTTCGCTCATAATTCTTACCGTTCATTATTATTATTATTATCACCGTTATTATACTTCAGTCTTATTTGTCTTCTCCCTCATTCATTCTCCAGATATTAACTTTTCTCTCCTTCTCAAGCGTATTCCTTATCTTTTATGAGAGATCTCAAAATATCCCACCCTCTGTCAACTCATCCGTCCATTTTTCTAGGCGAGCTGATAACGTTGGCTGTGGCTGTGAGCAGAAATAGTAACATCAAACCAAAGGAAATTATACCATCTTCATAAACTCTATATATAATCACTTTCCTGCTTTGCTTGATCGGTCAACTAGAAATACTTTGGTTTCCGTCTTCCAAATGTTTATCTGCTTATAACACATGAGCATTACATTCTCTTTGGTCCCTTCTCATGTGTGAGTTTTCGGTAAACATACAAGCTATAAAGAGGTCAAACATGCGGCAACCTAAATGGTATGAAATTTGCAATATCTTCCATCTGACATATTGGGACACCTCCCTACTACAAATTTTTCTACAATAATTCGACAGGGTTTCCTCTCGTTCTGGGATACATGTTGGACGGAAGATTATCGTGACTGCAAGTTACGGAAATTCAAGTCCCTCATAACACACTGGTTGTCATCATGCAGAAGCCGCCGCCTCCGGGAGGTGATTCTGACCCGGTTATTTATAGGACATACCAATCTAACGCGTGGGTTTTACATGAGGAGGGAAAAACCCTTCCTTCGTTCTGCCCATTTTGCTGTTCGTATTGCCCACTTACATTCAAACATATATTTGTTGATTGTGAGGCAAATTCTCCACCTTCAAACGCAAGTTTTTCACAGACCTTACTATTCCTCTCTGGAGTCGCCTCGCACTCATTTTGTCTTAATATCCTTGCTTTAAAAAAAGGAAAAGTTTTACTGAACCGAACATTCTTTATAAGATCTAAAACGTTCAACACTATTTATTTATTTATAGCCATATTTCATGCGTGCAGTGGCGATCCTAGTATACTCACTCAAAAGCTAGTCGTCGTCGTCACGATGTTTTTATTGTACTTGACGACTACGTCGTGTGATCATTTTCGAAATTAACTGAATATCTTTGAAACAATGACTGTTATGAAAGTCTGCATATTATGACATTTAAATATTTTTTAAGTTCTCATCTGACGGGCATTGCCCCTATTCGAAGAGGTGAACTTTCTAGGAAGTTCTTGCTAGAATTCGTATAAGAAATTGGAATAGCGTCTTCAAACATGTGGGTCAATAATTTTGCCATTATGCCACGGTAGCGCCATTAATATTAATACAGATTTTTTTTCCTATAAAGAAATTTACGGCTTTTAGTTTGTGAAAAAAAATTCTACAGGTTATTGATTTGAAAGAATTTTTTTAAAAATATCCATTAGAGGTTGCCAGTTAAGATTAAGAAATAGGTAAACCATTAATACGTTGTCGATATTTGGATATAAAGATATTTAAAAAATTATATTAATGAAAGTTACTTCCTTAAAAGGAAAACTCGTTTTTATTCGTTATTTGATTTTGAAAATAAGTTGAGAATTCACGATTTCCATTTCAAAGTTATTTGGAAGGTAAAATTCAAAATTATTCAGAATTTTAAAGTAAAAATAATTTTGATATAATTCTTACTTTTTTAGTTCTTTTATAGGAAAGGTTATATAATTTGATTCCTGCAAGGTTGTTACTGTAAGGTTATATATTTTAATACTTGTGAGATTCTTGCTGCCATCTCATCTCCGATCACAGACATTGGCGGTAGGCTATAGCTTTGTTTGAAGCTACACAACCTACAAATCGGTAATGGTAATACTATAAAATGTTTAATTTAAATTTTTTTCTTTTCTTTTAAAGGAACAAAAGAAATCATCAAATGTAGAAAGCAGCTATTCTCGCGATGCCACCGAATCTGCGCAGCAATCTTCTGAAGGAGTAAGTATTGGATTATTTATTTCGTTTAGTATCGTTTTACCGTTTCTTCAAAATATTTTTTTAAAGGGGTGAATATACAATTTTGGCGTAGATACTTAGGTTGATCGAGCATTGTAATTTTCCGCACCCCATTGCATCAAGACACTGAAACCACACACAGCACAGCTACAGTACGTTGGCTAACCACAGTATATGCAAATTTGAAGGAAAATTAATGGTAATGGAAGAGACTTATAAAGTGCTTAATTTACTTTAATTGCAATTACTAACTTTAACTTTTCTACAGAGTCTCTTACATCTACAAAAAAGTAGTCATTTCCGCTATTAGACGTACTAGTTTATTTTGATACCATCAGGTGCTTGTAGTAAAAAATAACCTATAAGACTTACCAGCTATGTGGCAGTAATCAAATAGAGTGTTGAATTGGATTGTCACATGCAATTTGTAAGTTCGTACATTTTAACTTGACTGAGGTTGATAAGTGCCCAGGGACAGGGACCATGACGTGTGTCATCCAAAATGGTAGCAAGAAGGCAAAAACTTTCAAACTAGTCAAGGATTGATCTAAGCGATCAAGCGGACCTAGGTACCTGTGGGGATATTCATTCCATGTGTATCTAGCTCGGAGGACCTCGAAAGAGTTTCACGCTAGAAAAGAGCCTTTTCAAAAAAGGTGTACTCTCAATGAATGCCAACGTGTGATTTGGTCTGCTGAACCTCATTGTAGTAGCATATAGGCAAATGCTCGTCTTCGCAGTGTTCTTGGACAACAATAGCTGACCACGCACTTTTTCAGGAATAAAATAAAACGCAGTTTTGAATGAAAGTAATGACACTACAGAGCGTGCTTAATTCACGACTCATGTTATTTCAAAGAGATGTATTAAATATTTATTAAGCATGAGGGTATTTTTAGTGTATTGGGACATATGGCCATTGTGAATTCAACAGTGGTAGGGAAAAAAATGGTAATTACTTCATGATTGTGACTGAGCAAGAAATTTAAGCTGGTATGATGATAGGTGATACTTTGGGAGTTTACGCACAAGGAGCTCTTGTGCTGTTTGGTTGTGATTACTAAGCACTTGAACCAAAAAGGCAATATGTTTTTCTGAACTACCAGATATTGCTTTTTTTTCTGGTCTTCAAGATGAACGACAAATTTTTTAGTCTCCCAAAATGACAATTGATCAGTGCACAATGATAAAATAATTAGGTGTGCGATTTTCACGACGAACAGCACTAGCCTTCTTTGCATGTAGATAGGTCAGAAAATAATCTACTTGTAACAACGAATAAGACATTGCCAAGCACATCCGAAAATTCCGGAAAACTTCTGATTACCTAATGTGCTAGTGGCTGAGAACTTTCGACATAGTCATGTTCTTCTACTTAACTATACTATTTTTATGCATGTTACGCACCCCTACCTCTTATCTAGTGGGAAACAAAGGGAGGATAAAGAAAGAAAGTATATATATATTAGAGGTGTACCGGAATTTCGGCCGGAATTTTGAAAAATTTGAGTGTATTTCCTAAGATCTAGACTCTAGATCTTAGGTAAAAATTACCTAGAGTAGTTTCCTTCCTAGAATAAGGTACTGATCGTGAAGTGTAAAATTTTACTAAGAAAAAAAAATTTATTTTTTTGTTTTGCACAGAAGCAAGACGACGACGAAGAATTGAATCTTTGTTAATGGAAATTTCTCTCTTGACCTTGAAAAGACATTTTGCTCTTCAGCGTTGTTGCATATCTTGATTAAACGTTTTCTCCAACGATTCTCCTTAAATATATATATATATATAATGATGGCTTCTAATTTTTTTTTATTTTCTTTTATTATAACTATATTAGCTTACATGTTTTGTAAATATATTTGACTTTCTTATTCCATATTTTGTTTTAAATATATTTCTGTAAAAAAATAATTTCCAGTAGCTATTAAAATATTTGACATTCTTAATTTTGTACCTGTTATCTTTTTTATGATGATGATATTATGTTAAATTTTTGTATATATATATAGTTAATTTATTTATATTTTTTCTCTGTGCATTTAATTGTAGCTTTTAAGATTTTTGTACAGCAATGATAATTCCATGATACATATTGCTTGCTAAGGGGAGGGTCCCATTTAGCTTAAGGAGACCTCATTTTCGCCCTCTATCTTAAAATGGACATAAAATTCTTAATTTTCAGCCAATTTTGAAGGAAAAAAGCAAAGATAAGCTTTTTTCTGACCTAAATCTTCATTTTTCGAGTGTTTTTATGTCTGTAGTTATTTCTTTTGTTTTTTCATTGTTTGAAACCCCCTTTTTTTTTTTTTTTGATTCACTATAGACACGCCCTGAAAATATGATGTTGATCGGATAAGTAAGAAAAAAATATGTCGAATATTTCACCTTTTTGAAAAAGTGAAATAGTTTTTTTTTTTTTTGAAAAAAGTTAAATATCGATTGTTTTTCCTACTTATCCGATCAACATCAAATTTCAGGGCGTATATAGTCGGGCGAGATACACCTCTTTTACTTCCAAAAAGATTTTTTTTGTGGAAAATTTGTTCTTAGAACAAATCAAAAACTACTGCGTATACAAAAAATATTATCTAAATAAAAAAACGTCTATGTCCCCCGACTACATAAGCCCTGAAAATTTCATGCTTTTTTCGATCAAAATTGACTGAAAATTAGGAATTTTATGCTCATTTTAAGCTAAAATAGGTTCTCTTTAAGCTAAAATTGAACCTTAAAAGAATAGTATTATTAAAAAGAAATTAACTCTTCTATGTTAAGAAGTTAATTATTTAAAAAAAAAAATGTTTGTTAAATATGTCAAGTAATATTCTTTTACGAAATTCTAGTCTTATAATGTTTGTTAATTACGTTAAGTAATATTTTTTATTTAATTCTAGTCTTATTATCGTAAGAATGATATATCTGAAAAAAATGAAGTTTCATTAAAATAAATTGAAATTAGATATTACTGAGGAGCTTATTTTATTAATTTGATGGCGTTGGTAGTTCTTTCCTTGTATAATTTTATACATTTTCTTTTGTTTTCTCAGTAATAATATTCAGTTGCTTATAACAATTTTAAAATTCGTTTAATTAATATGGAAAGCAGATATTTGGAGTAAACTTTAGAAATACAAATAAAATTTTTTATGAATGAAGTCAAATATGGTATTAGCTCGAATTGCTGAAGTAATTTATTTGTTCTTATCAAGAACATTATATTGGTGGTGAAATTTCAACATGTATTTAGTAAGGCTTATATATTTTTGGTTTCGAACTTGTGGGCAAATGCCGGAATCATACCAAACTCAACCAGAATTGAGGAAAATTCCAAAATCAATACCAAATTAAAGGCAGACATGTCCAGAAAGGCATTTGAAAGCTTGCAAGTTGAAGTTGGGAAAATGGGTAAAAGGACTTTTTTCTCGACTATCAGTGAAATAAATAAAGGATTGAGCATAGAGGTTAATTCTGGGGTGAGAGTTTGACAGAGAAAGTATGAATATCGAAGGGCATGGCGCAACGAGCCCTTCTCAATTGAGAAAGTATGAAAAAAAAACTATCACCCCCAGTGGGCAAATATCAGAGGCCAACCATATTTCACAGGAGTTGAGGAAATACAAGAATCGAGGTCAACTTAAAAGGCCGACATGCCTCGGCACACAGCGTTTTAAAGTGTTCACATAGGAAGTTTGTTCCAGACTTTACCAGTGGAGTACATGTAAGATGGTACATAATGGTTAAGTCTGGGGACAGAAAGGATATGAGATGGTGTAGAAAGACGGGCTCTCCTCCAGGGTTGTGGAGTCGGTTCAAAAATTTTCCGATTCCGACTCCACCCTCTTCAAAATTACCGACTCCACCCTTTTGAAAATTGCCGACTCCGACTCCACTCTTTTGAAAATTACCGACTCCGACTCCACCCTCTTCAAAATTACCGACTCCGACTCCACCCTTTTGAAAATTTCCGACTCCACTCTCTTCAAAACTACCGACTCCCCAACCCTGCTCTCCTAAGAGGAGCAGGGAGTTGGACAGAGAAAGGATGAGACTGTATAGAAAGACGAGTCGCACGATTTCTTCTCAAAGGAGGAGTTATACAACTGATGTTCAGAAGAGCCGTGTTCATTGCAATAGTGATGGTATAAACCTATAAGGAAAGTGATACAGCAGTTCGACGGGCTGAGACTAGAGAGAGCGAAAGCAGGAGTTGATAAAACTAAAATCGCACGGCTCCATCTTCTCAAGGTTAGGTACGTAAGTGGAACCACCCCAGATGTGATGCATACTCCATACAAGGGCGAACGACACCCCCTATAAAGAGCAAGCAACTGGGGTGGCATGAAGAAATTCCCAAGGCGTCTTAGAATACTCTTCTTTCAAAATGAAAGTAGTTAAGGGTGGAGTTATAGGCATAGGAGTGAGGAAAGTAAAGAAAAATAGAAAAAGAATTTGGGATAGGACAGAGACCTGAAGAATACCACTATTAACAGTTTTAAAGGATGAACGGTGGCAGGAAATACTGAAAGAGGGAAATTTAGAAATCGAAGTTTTACGTCAAACCCTATCGAAGTCTGAAGAGCAATGTCCGCTTTAATAGCGATAAAGAGAGTGACGCAACAATTTGGCGGTAGGAAAGAGGCAGAAGTGAGAGCGAATGGACTGAAAAGACATAGTAGACTCCACCTTTTTGATGAGAGCGGTGTGAGTAGAATCACTCCAGGTGTGGGAGGCATACTCCGTGCAGGTGCTAATCACACCTCAATAAAGAACAATCAGCTGTGGTGATGGAAGAAATTTTGAACAGAACACCTAACCTCTCAGAAGCTTATGTAGAAAGAAAAATAATCTACCCTTCCAAGAAAAAGCATAAAAAGATACAGGAAATTAAGGACACACGAAGGTTTTAGTTTTGAAATTTTGAAGAAAATGTTTAAAGTATGAATGATTATGTCGAGTAGAAATTGCAACGGAGCTTTTGAGGCATTGAAAAGAAGTTTTACATACCTAATTAGAAATTAAAGAAAACTACCTTTTAACGTGCTTTATCCCCTATTAAGAGGGTCACACGGGGGGAACATAGGAAATCAAACTTTAAGACCGGCTATCCCAAACCAGTGCCACCAACATGTTCGCAGTCGTTTTAATTTTTGCCTAAATTTAGATAAAAACCAACTGCTACGCGGAGGATTTGAACCAGCGTCCTCTCGTATGAGAGTCGGCGACTCGGCCTCTGCGCCACGAGGCGTTCAGAAATTCAAGAAAGATCCGGGCTAATTGCTCCAATGTCACCATCCAACCGTGAGTCAGCTGCTGTTGGGTCCTTCAAAATGAAAGCAGTAATGAAGGGCGGAATCGCCGGCATGGAAGTAGATAGATTGGTAATGAAATAATGGGTTATTAAAGAAAAGTAGGATAAAAGGGATAACTCGGACCCTGAAAAACATCACTACACTATTTATTGATTTTAAGGATGAACGGTGGCCATCTACAACTGCTATTGAATGACAGGAAAAGTAATCGGAGGGGATAGGTACTGAGAGAGAGAGAGTTCTGAAATCAAACTTTGTGCCAGCCTCTTGATGGCCTTCGATTAGGGTTGCCCGACGCATCGTGTGCGGTACGAATAAAAAAAACTTTTGGTGAGGTGCGGTGTGGTGTGGAAAGTTCCGATGCTCTGTCAACCCTACTTTCGATGTGTCTCTAGCGCACAGAATTTTTTTTTTTTTGCCGAAAGCAGAGGAATCAAGAGAAGAGAAGGCAAATCAGTAGAACGTTCCTTAAAAAAAAAAAAGTCATACTAGCGATAATTGATAAGATTAAAGGAATCAAAAAGTTTCTAAAGGTTAAAGTAATAGGACAATAATTTGAAGGTTATGAGGGGTCTTATACCGGTACAGGCTGAATTAGCACGTGTGTCCAGCAGGAAGGGAAGGTCGAAAGCATATTTTAAGAACCCACAGTAGGGATACTATCAGGATCATACACCACCTTGCAGTAATAAGGTCTTAATAAAAAATATTTTCAATCTTTTTCAAAAATTAGGACACCGAAAGTGTGTCAATTATGCTACCCATAGTTTAAGTTGACATAATTTTCTTTCTTTCTTCTTTCTTTATCTACCTTTTTTCCCCAAGATTGGGAGTAAGGTGCGCTACAAGCATCGGAAAAGAAAAGCAGTAGGAGAGTATGACAAATGTCGAAAAGAAAGCCCAGCCTTACCGCCCCCTCTGTACCATTAATTAGTGAAAACTCGTCACGGACAGAAAATCCACCCTAGAGCTTCATGGACGCGACGGACCTTCACTATTGTAAATGCGCAATTAAGGCTTCATTCCCTTGCACGAGGTTGGGCCACAACCCATCCCCCAACAAAACCCCCCCCAATTCTCTCCTATATTTTTTTTTTTTTTTAAAAAGTTCACATCACGGGCACCCCTATTCAAGGAGGGGAACTTCTCTAGGTAATTTCTACCTAGGACCCGAACTAGGAATCGAATCCACGACCTTGCCATGCGACTCCGTCGCTCTACCGTTTGAGCCACCTTTATTCTCGCCTCTGCCAAACTCACATTTCTCTCCTCAGACATTCGTTCACCAACTCAATCCAACTTTCTTTCGGTCCCAGCCGGTCGATCTTCCCAACACCACTCGCCCACTATACATCCGCATTAACAGCCGACTATCATTCATCCCTTTTACGTATGACCAAACCATCTCAAATACTTTCACTTATTCTCTCATTTAACCCTTCTTCACAACCCACACAACTCTCTAAATACGTTCATTCATCACTATTATCAATTTCCTCTCCCACATACATCTGGAGTGAAACACATTTGAAACTTTAGATCTATACTTCTAATTCCAGAACCCTAGTCTCACACTTCCCTCATGTTCAGGAAGCCAAAACAAATTCCTCATGATAAGACTCTAGCGCACTCAACTTTAGTCCCTTACATTCACCAACGATTAATTGCACCAGCAAACCTTCTGCCATTCACAACTGGCCTACTACACTCTGCATCATCCGTTCCCTTCCTCATCCAACACAACCCTAAATATTTAAACGACACTTGTTTCAGCTGCTCACCAGCTAACATAGCCTCACACTGAGACTGTCCTCACTCACAACCCATACCTTACTCTTAGCTACGTTACTTTCAACCCCTCCTTTAATACCCTGCCAAACTCTCTACCATCCTCTCAAAAACTCTCTTCAGATTCGCCACCACACAAACCAAATCATCGCATATAATATTAGGGCACCCTCCACTCTATCTCCATTTCTCCATCATTCTAACACCATTTCCTGCCATTCCCCACCTCGAATCTTTCATAACCCCACTTCCATATACAATTGAATAACGCAAGGAGACATAAACGCAACCTTCTCACTCCGCATTAATCCAAACAATCACATTGACACCATTTTATTCTACACCACGCATTCACATATCCATATCGATACTTTGATTCCAATCTCAGAGCCTACCACCACACCATTATATCACTAATCCCTGCCATAAAGCTTCCTATAAACTCTATCTTACGCTTTGTTAAAATCCATAAAACTAAATATAATTTATTCTTCTCCCTCATTCTCAATCATTTGTTTCAATGAAAGATTTGATCCAATCCTCTACCATTCCTAAACGCACCTTGTTCTTCACCAATCAGTCCTTCAGTCACTCGACGCACTCTTTCGACCAAAATACCAGCATATACCTTCCCTACAACACTCAATAAACTTATTCCCCTATAATTTCTACAGTTCCCCTTTCTCCCTTACCCTTATATAAGTGACTATTACCCTCTCCTCCAAATCCCTGTTGGAACATCCCTCCAGTAAACGCTTAATTACACAACTTCAATCTAATCAATCACCATCCGCCTCCGCTCCTTGATCATTTCACTAGTAATTTCATCTATACCTTGCAGATTTACCATCTTCAACTTTCTCACTACTACCTCTTACCTCCTTACTATATTAACCTCATCCCCAAAATACCTATTCCTTCTTGCACCATCAAAACCACACACATTCACTAACACCTCATCATAATTTTAAACCTATTATTATAATCACGTTAGAATGTCACTCTGAGAATCGGTGTCAGTGGCGCAGGAATTTGTTAGAACTCTTCAAGTTGTACATTAAAAGTATAGAGACGGTAAGAAGTCACATGGGTCTATCGATACTGTCCCAGTCACTATAGTAAATTAGAACCAACCACCGACAGTTTTTGAATTTTTTGTTTTTTTTTTTAATGAATATTTCATAGCTATAATGTCCTAATAATCATTTAAGTGTATACGGACATAATTAAAAATTATATAGGACCTTTAGTTTTACGAATCCGTCAGTTTTAATTTTTTTTTTTTTTTACTAAAGCGAATACCCAAGGTAAACCGCAAAGATGCAGAGCGGGTCTCTCGTCCTTCCGGGAACTACAGGGTAGGACTATTTGCCCCCCCCTCCGGGGAGGGTCTCCGGACACCCCCTCTTTGGTATTGTGTCGCGGGGGTTCCTCCCGCCCCTCCCCTTAGGGTATGGAAAACGTTCCCCCTCTGCTCGAACCCTCGGCTCGAGCCCCCTAAATGTTTTTTTTTTTGCGTTTTCTTTTACATTTTTATAACAGCCTTATGACGGCTGATTCCAAATAGTATATTGTTTTTCTGTAAGTGTCGTAGTTTTTGAGATATTAATTATTAATTTTTTTTTTTTTTTTTTTTTTTTTTTTTTTTTACCCATTGTGTAATAAGCTTTATACGCCTATTCCAAATATGCAATTGTTTTTCTTAAGCTGTCGTACTTTTTCGAGATATTTCATTTTTGAAACAATATTTAACAAAAATGTGATTTTTAAAATTTTTTTAAAAATTATTTAAAAATACTTAACTTGTGTTGAATCTAATGTCAGTTCCACTGAAACTCATGTGTAATCATATAGTAGCAATATTATTAAAAAAAAAAAAAAAAAAAAAATTAAAACTGAAGGAGTCGTAAAACAGAATAGGACCCATAAAATTATAGGTTGTACAGAATATTCAGTTCTTGGCGGTATGAAAAAATAGTTGATATGAGATAACCTTTTAGGCTTTATTGACCATAGAGTAAGAAAATCACGATAGCGAATGAGGTCCAGTTGAGGAGAATCAATGAAGATATGGTGAACAGATTTCGGGGTATGGCGACGGCAAAATTTACAAATGGGTGGAGGATCTCGTAACATATAGTGGCTGGGGTTTATATTGGTGTGGCCATTGCGCTTTCGTCGGTGAGAGGAAGACCACTTATCAATGTTCGGCTTTATATTTCTTAAGTTTCGCACCTCTCGGATCACTCGCCCAGCAAGACCAGAAGCCTTGTAGGAAAGCAGGATAATAATCAGTTGATAGGAGGTACCTAGAGCAGCTCCGAAAAGAAGGAGTGGCCATTTTGGCCTCTGTAGCGATTTTTTAGAATAGGGGCTTAAAGCGCCTCGAATGACACGAGTGGTCTTGGTTAAGGAATAGAATTAGCGAAGACAATCATTTTAGCCATTAATTATGTCGTAAAAATTGAAGCATGAGAGGGAAGGGGATGTAAAAGGTTGCGGTCAGGAAAGACGGCAGAAGCATCCACACCGCCCCCTGTCTTAGAGCAGTCAGTAAACAAGAGTAAATCCACCGTGAACTGGGGAATGAGAGAAAAACTGTCTTTAACAAGGCAGCGGGGTGGCTAGATTTAAAGAGAGAGAGGGGTCAAAAACAGGCAGATGGTGGGAACGGGAAATAGCCAAGGTGTATACCCTTCATTATAGGAGAGAGGTAGCACGTTTTGCAAAGTAATGTTGAGAAAGTTAAAGATGTTATAAACGGTGTTTACAAATGACCAGTAATAATTCTCTTGTATCTCTCGCAGAATTAAGGTTTTAAAGCGGAGATAACTTATGCACATGATGTATTTCCTTCGAAGAGAGAGTGGCATCACATTGGATTTAGCTTACCTGTGGGTACGATCGGAAGGCTCCTGAGGAGATACAGATTGCCTCCTTTTGGATGGGATCCAACAGATGCGGAAGTCTGACTAAATACTACGCAGCCGTAGTCCAACTTCGATAGGATCAGGGCGATGTGCGAGACTTAAAAGGAACTTGCGATCAGTACCCCAAGATTTTGAGGTGAGACGACAAGTCGTTTTCAGGAGTTTAATGTGCGATGCGTATGCGAGGTGGTCATCTAGAATGAGTCCTAGAGATTTGACTTGTAGAGTTACAGGAATGGATGAACCATTTAAGGTTAGATTCGCGGAAGGAAGGTGTCAGCTTCCTCGATTTATTTTTTAAATAGCACTGCTGAGGTTTTGGTGGGTGAGAAATGAGCGTTACCCCACTTTCAAATATTCTCAATGGCCAGTGGCCATTCAAGAAATGGCAGAATGGCACCGGCAATGTATTGCGCCAGGTCATCAACACAGAGAAAAATTGACCGTCACTGGGATAGAAGTAGCGAAATCATTAAATTCGAGCAAATAGCGATACACTTAGAATACTGCCCTGTGGAACGCCTTTATTCAGAGTAAAGCGGCATGATAGAACAGTAGAGCACCGAACCTGGATGGATCTATTTGACAGAAGGTATTTTAATCAAAAGAGGGAAGCTGTCCTCGGAAACCGAGCGAGTAGAGTTTAAGGAGAACTCAATTCTCCACGTTGTGTCATAAGATTTTTCAGTCAAAAAAAAAAAAAAAGACAACCAAGAACCATTCCATCAAATAAGAAGGCTTCCCGGATGGCATGGTCCAGTTTTAACAAGGGCTTCGCGGGACGATTTTTGCGGGAACCAAACCGGAAGTTTGAAAAAGCCTGGCGACTCTCCAGAACAGGGAGAAAGCGGCCTGAAACTATTTTCTCCACAATTTGCAAATATGACGAGTCAGCGAAATTAGACTTTGCTTGTCCGCCAACATCGAATCTTTCCCTGGTTTGGGAATAGGGATTAAAAATGCTGTAGTCCAAGCAGGTGGAAAAAAAGGATTCGATCCAGATTGTTATAAGATCCAGCAAGAACGCGGATGCAGATAGGTGAATATGACGGAACATTATGTACGAAATTGTCTGGACCAAGGGCACCGCCTATGGTACTCGCCAGTGCAGTTTAATACTCTGCATGTGTAAAAAGACGGTTATAGGTATGATCTTCCCATTTCGCTGTTGAAAAGTCTAGCGGTGCAGTGTTAATTCTGTTTTTAAAAGGCTTGAGGATAGAGGGAAGAGCTCGAGTGCCTAGCAGAACTATAATTACCTAAGCCCTAAGGCATCTGCAACAACTGCTGGAGCTGAGGTCGTATCGGTACATCAGGTCCATAAAAAGAGGACTGTGGGTGAAGAGCTGTTGGAGCGATGAGATATTTTCCGTATTACTTTCTACACTAAAGAAAGGCGAGTTGTGGAGTGGCTTTAAAAATAATCATGTTCGAGGTCACGAGGTGGTGCGGGTCCGTTTGTGCTGCCTGTAGAATTTTTCTTCTCCCTGATAGCTTGTGCACACTCTTGGGACCACCAAGGGTTTGAAGAACGCCTACATACGGAAGATTGTAGGATGCAAGCTTCTGCTGCTGTGATGGTAACTTGCTGATAGAAATTAAAGGCAGCATCAACATCAATGGTCGGAAACTGCTTAGTGAAGGGAGAAAGTGGGATAGCTGTGGCCTGATGAAAATGAGCCAACTCCATTCGATCATGACGCTAGTTGGAATGAGATTTTAACATTGGACTCGGTGCAAGTTCATTTAAGGCTATTGGGCATTGGTCAGTGCCATATAAGTAATCAAAGCGAGCCCAGGTGAAGCGATCCATAAAAAAATGGGAGCAAAAGAAAATATCCATACAAGAAGGCAAGTGTATATCTAAACGTTCATATGTAATGAGTCCTGTGTTAAGGCATCCAAGAGAAAAGTAGGTTAGGAGATCAACAAGGATCTTAGACGAGGTAACACAGTCGCCCCCATAAGAGGTGGAGAAGATCGAAGTCTCCCAATATAACAACCGGAGTGGGAAGCTGCTTAAAAAGGTTAGCTAAGTCAGCCTTAGTAAACTCACAACTTTGAGCCAAGTAGATCGAACAAACGGCGAGATCGGTGGACAGATGGATACGTGAAAGCAATTCATTACTCGACATTTTGATGACAGGATTAGTAAACTCACAACTTTGACAGGCCAGTAGAATCGAACAAAACGGCGAGATCGGTGGACAGATGGATACGTGAAAGCAATTCATTACTCGACATTTTGATGACAGGAGCAAAGATTTTAGTGCTAATGAAAAATAACAATCTAGGTAAACATGTTATTATGACTGAAAAATCAGCATTATTGAAAGGTATAAGAATATTTCGTAAATTAAAGGAAAAAAAAAAAAAGTTAAATAACGTGGCAAACCGATGCCTGCTACCCTTTCGTATTTAGTCATAAGCGATAGTAAAAAATATTATACATGTGGATGTCTTAAATTATTACGATAGTAGTTTATTAAGTGGAATTCAATCAAACACGAGTTAAAACAATAGGATGCATAGCTAATCTAGGTGAATGGCTATTTTTTTTTTTTTTTTAGTCAGTGTACAGGACCAACCACGGCTCACAAAGCGGCCACACTGGGTTGAAAAAATCAACACCATGCGTGAGTCCTGACATATACATATTTCAAACATCAATAGGAAGATTTGAATAAAGAAATGAATATGCAGTCAATTAAAATAAACAAAAACTAAACAAAAGTATATCCTTGCATGATAAAGTCCTAGTATTACATAAAATCAAATACTATGGAGAATATTCACTTCTTGTAGAAACAAGAAAAAAGAGTTACTACTAAAGTGCGAAAAGATTCGGTATAAGATATGGGATAACTTTTGGAAGTGATTAATGGATCGTAAAGATAGGAAAGATGACGGCGCGTTCGAATAGAGTCCAGCGGGAACAATCACTTATAATGGCGAGACAGATTGGCGGGGTATGAATTCGCAAAAATATTGCAAAATGAGAGGGGGTTCCAGTACATATGGGTTTGGGGGGGGAGTGAATGTGGGTGATATTAGTATGGCCAATACGGAGGCGTGCAAGTATCACCTCATGTAAGCGTTTTCGTCGGTGGGAAGAAGACCACTCCCTGATGAACGGCTTTATATTTCTAAGTGAAATATAAATTACACGAAGGAAACAAAAAGGTTGGGTATACAATTTAATTTTCCACTTCACGTGGAAAATTCCATACATAAGCAATAAAATGACTTATTTTTCCATAATGTATCTAAAGAGGACTAGTAAAATACCACAGATAACTAAATGTTCAGAATAATTTCATGAACTGTACAGGTCCAAAAGCCTTATGAGCAAAGGTTTAAATTGTGTTGAAAAAGTACTTCCTTTCTAGATGTTCATTCCATCTGCTCATTCAATTATGTTTCGCTTCACATAAGTATTATACAGATATAATTCATTAAACTAAGGATTACTGTGGAGGAATGCTACACTAATTAGTAATTACCATGTCCATTAAACAATGTAATGAAATATAACCTCTCCTACTCTACCTCGTTACTTTCATTTCTCTTAATTTTCTACTTCTCCCTCCTGTCCATTATTTATTTCTTCTTATTTGTTATACAGTTTTTTTTTTTATTTTATCCATTTTAGTACTCCGTATCATAGTTATATATACTCTTGAAATTTCTCTAATATCATCACCATGCATTACTCCAATGACTTTGGCTGATCTTCTCCATTTCTTCTCATTCATTCTCACTCTTAATTAAGTAAAAACTCTACTTTAACTGCATTTCGTAACCGACGCTGTCTTACTTTTGTATTAACTGCCTCCTCCTATTTATTTTTCTTTCTTTCTTTATCTTCCTTCTCTTTTCCCAAGAATGGGAGTAATGTGCGTGACGAGCATCGAAAAAGAAAAGCAGTAGAAGAACATGACATAAGTCGAAAAGAAAGCCCAGCCTTACCGCCCCCTCAGTAACCATTAATTAGTTGAGAACATGCAATCGCAGTCAGAAACTCCCACCCGAAAGCTTTCATGGTACAGCGAATGGACGCCGTCACTATGGTAAGAAATCGTCAATGTAGGGGTTCATTCCTTGGCCCAGGGTGGGCACAACCATACCCCCTCACAATCCCGCATTCACTCTTGTTATACACCTTTCTTCTCGCCTCTTACCAACTCACAATTTCTCTACCTTCAAAAACATTCGCGTTTACTGACTCATCCACTTCTCTTCGGTCTCCCAGGCCGGTCGGTTCCCAAACACACTCGCCACCGCTTAACCACCGATTATCATTCATGCCTTTCCATCATGACAAAACCATCTCAACATACTTTATTATTCTCTCATTACCCCTTTCTTCACACAACACAACTCTCTAATAGGTTCATTCCTCATTTTATCTAATCTTCTCACACCTAGCATCACCCCTAAGATTTCCATCTGAATGAACACATTGAATCTTAGATCTATAACTTCTTAATTCCAGACCATAGTCTCACTACTCCTAACATATAAACAGGTAACAAACTAGCCTCATGTGGACCCCTAGCACTACTCAAGACCGGTTTCCTTACATTCACCACGCATTTAATTGCACCAGCCACCTTCCCTGCCATGTCACCGACTTTCCTACTACATACTCTGCATCGTCGTTCCCTTCTCCTCCAACATATGACCCTAAATATTTAAACTCAGACACTTGTTCCAGCTGCTACCATCTCTAACATAACTTCACACTGAGGAGTGTCCTCACTCACAAACATATGACCTTACTCTTATCCACGTTACTTTCAAGCCCCTCCTTTTACACCCCTGCCAAATTCTCTCTACCAATTGCCTCTCAAAGCTCTCTTCAGAATTCGCTCAACAGAACCAAATCATCCCATATAATAGGTAGGGCACCCTCCACTCATCCCATTCTAACACCATTTCCTGCCATCCCCACCTCGATTCTTTCATAACCCATCCATATACAAATTGGAATAACCAAGGAGAATAACCAACCTGTCTTACTCCGCTATAAATCCTAAACCAATCACCATTGACACCATTATTCTTACTACACGCTCACTATCGTTCATACATACTTTGATTCCATTCAGAAGCCACACACCACACATACTAGTTCATAACACCTGCCCATAAACTCCCCTATTAACTCTATCAATTACGCCTGGTTTGCACAAGTCCATAAAGACTAAATACAAATTATTCTTCTTCTCCCATCATTTTCTCAATCATTTGTTTCAAAATAAAGATTTGATTCCCCACATCCTCTAACCACTCCTAAACGCACCTTGTTCTTCACCAACAGTTCCTTCAGTCACTCGACGCCACTCTTTCGAACCAAAATACCAGCATTACTTCCCCTACAACATAATTTCTACAATTCTTCTTTTCTCCCTTACCCTTATATAAGGGTTACTATCACTGCTCTCCTCCAATCCTTGGAACTATACCCTCCATAAAGCTTAAATTACACAACTTCCAAATCCAATTCAATCACCATCTTCGCCTCCGTTCTTGACATTCACCATATTTTCATCTATACCTCTGCAGATTTACCAATTCCTTCACTTTTTCACTCTAATCCCATTACCTCCTCCTTACTAATAACCTCATCCCGAAAATACTTATTCCTTCTGCACCATCAAACCCTCACACATTCACTATCAACTCTTCATTACTTGTTAATATTGTGCAGATTTTCGAGTGTTCTTTCCACAACTCTCTCACACCCATTTTATCAGTTACAAAAGCACCACCCTATTCATTAGTTCTAAGCAGATTCCCCTTATTCTCATTCTTAAGCCTTTCGCGCTCCTTCCAGAATGAGCTTCCTATTCCCTTGTAAGTCCGCAATTCACATCCTCCTTCCAAACTGTTCATTTTACCCTCTTTGTTTTCTCTCTAGCGTATACACTTTCTAGTATTCTTGTTCTTTCCTCCTTATATAATTCCAAAGCATCTTTCTTTTGGAAACTGTCATCATTTGCTTTTAGTTACAATTTCACCACGTTCTTTTTTACGTAAAACCGGCTTTCATCACTCTGCATTCCACCATTCACTGTTAACATTCTACTTCCTACTCACATTCCACATACTTCCTTTGCACTACTAACTAATTGCTTCCTTCATTTGCCCCCCAGATTTGTTCAGTATCGACTTGTTCACATTCAACCGTTTTAATAGCGAGCGCTCTTACATACGTATCCTTATTACCTTGTCACTAACTCTTCAGACTCTTAATTTTTACCTACTTCCTTTCGTATAACTTCCTCTCCACCCCAAGCCCCACTAACATAAATTTTAACCATAAGAAACAACATAATGATCCCGAATATAATCCCATTCTAAACCTCACTAGCTTTAACGATCCAATCACAACTTCAACATCTTCCTCTCACCAACACTAATCAATCATATTTTCACTTTGATACCATCTCTACCTACACCAACTCTATAATACTTATGGATACTCTTGTGTTTAAAAGAAAGCTGATTACTTAACAACCTCTCTCCTCACAGGAATCATTCACCTTCCTACCAATTCTACATTTTCTCCCGCCCACCCAAAAACCAACCTTTATACATCCCTTTTTTGATTCACCCTATCCAACCATTCAGGTTCCCCAATAACATCAATCTGAAGCTCCTACTGCACGCCATCCAGAACATCATTTAGAATTACCAAAAATATCGTACTCTTTCAAACGTTTCCATCGAGTGACTCATACTCACAACCACACATACCCGTTGCCCTTTTCAAACTTAAATTTAACCATATATATATATAGGACTCACCCAATCAAAGTCTACCATAGCTTTGTACGACAGGTCACTCATCAAAATTGCAACTCCTCTCTTCCTCTCGTCATTCATTTCCACACCAGCAGACACACATTCCATTGCACCACACCACACCACATCACTCATTTTTCACCGTTTCTTTCATCTTTGTTTCAGTCACAGCGAGAAAATCAAATTTGCCCTTCTAAATACAGGTCCATCACTCTCCCTTTCTCCTCGACATTTATTCTACTGACATTCCATGTACCCACACGATTTGATTAATACAATTTCGCCGAAAGATAGAAGCGTTTACGGCGACCACGACCCTCTCCGAGGCTGCATTAGCATTGCCTGCAAGATAAATAGATGGTAGTAGGCAGGCCAAACCAACTATCACCGTCCCTTAGTCGGCTCCTACGACCGCAGGAACATTACGATGTGGGGCATTCTTTTCTCCCCCACACACAGGGAAATGAGTAAGTAAACGGGATTCTTTTTTTTTTTTTTTTTTTTTTGAGTTATGTGTACAGGACCCACACGGACTCACAATGAAGCGCCACACGGCTTGAAAAAGTCAGCACCCATGGGAGGGCCCTGTCATATATATTTCAAATGTCAAAGAAAGATTTGATTGGGTGAAATGAATATTCAGTCAGTCAAATAAATAAAAACTTAATAAAATTTTATCCTGTCATTGTTAATGGTCTTAAGATTACATAACAAAATCAAAATACTATAAGAATATTCATTTCTTGAAGATACAAGAAAATATGTTACTGCTAAAGTGGAAGATCAGATAAGATATGGTATAAGATAATCTTTTAGAAGGTGTTTTGGACCGTAAAGTAGGAAAATAACGACAGTGAATAGGGTCAGATGGGAACAATCATGAAGATATGAATGAACAGATTGCGGGGTGTGGCGACGGCAAAATTTGCAAAAATGGGGAGGAAGGTCTCGTGACATATAGTGACTCGGAGTGTATTAGTGTGTGGCCAATACGGAGGGGTGCAAGTATCACCTCATGTAAGCGGCTTTCGTCTGTGGAGGAAGACCACTCCCGATGATCGACATTGATTTTCTGAGTTTTCCTTTCCGTATCTATCGTCCAGCAATCTTGCCAACAAGATCGAAAGCCCTGTCGGAGAGCAGGATTAGTAATCAGTTGATGGGAGCGGCCTTGTCGAATGGCATGGGAAGTACCTGGAACAACTCCGAGAAGAGGAGGCGGCCATTTTGCCTCTCTGTCAGCGATTTCATTGCCAGTTACCCTACATGAGAGGGAGTCGCAAACTATAAAAATAATTTGTTTTCTTACCGGGAGTGGAGAAGTTCGAAGAATATTGTTGTCAGCTGATACATTGCGTTTTTTAGAATAAGGGTTTTAAGCGCTTAACGCGCTAAGAGAATCTGAATAAAAACACCATATGAGTGATCTTGGTTTAGGCATTAGAATTCGGAAAGGGCAATCAATTATAGCCGTTAAACTTGCTGCATAAAATTGAAGCTATTAATGTGGGATAGGGTAGGGAGAGGTTCGGTCAGGAAAGACTACAGAAGCGCCCACATCTGTCTCTCCCCCCCCCTATTTTAGAGCCGTTAGTAAACACACTGGAGTAATTTCATCGTGAACTGCGGCGTGAAGACAGAAATATGCCTGTTTAACAGGGCAGCAAGATGGCTAGATTGGAGAGAGATGTCAGAGCCAAGCAAAATGGTAGGAGAGGGGAATAGCCAAGGTGTGTACCCTTTCGTCAAAAGAGAAAGGGAGCACCTTTGAAATAGGGATGTTGAGGAAATAAAGATGTATGACCGTCTTTGCAAAATGGCCAGTAATGTAGGATGTCTGAGTACCTCCTGCAGAATCGTTGTCAGGGCAGACGGTAGTGTTGGGGTTTGAAAACGAAGATAACTTGTACACATGATGTATTCTCTTCGAAGAGAGAGTGGCATCACATTGGATTCAACTTCAAGGCTCACCTGGGGGGACGATCGAAAAGCTCCATAGGGATGTCTGTAAAGTGTTATCTAGAAGAGGGGTGTGTACTTTAATCATGAGTATATGCTATGTAGATAAATGGTGGTCAGTAGTATGTTGCCTGGAGGATGAGTGTGTAAAGAATATGAACGCAAAAGAGAAAAGTGCACCATTAAAAAATGGGAGGTAATTTCAACACTTCGAGTATGCGTGTACTCTCCCTCTATTTTTTCACTTAATTTATTAGTATCTTTCTTGCTTTACTAATTTTTTTAAGTTTGTGTACAGGACCCACCAAGGCCCACAAAGAAACTGCCACACTAGGTTGATTAATTCAACTTCATGAGTGGGTGCTGTCTTATACATATTTTAAATGTCAAAGAAAATTTCTATGGCGAAATGAATATACAGTCAAAAATAAATAAATAGCTAAATAAAAAGATGTCCTTACATTAGAAATAGCCTTAACAAAATCATATGGTATGAAGAATATTCAGTTCTTGGAGATGAGAGAAAATAGAATTACTATTAAAGTGGGAAGATTCAGATAAGATATGGGATAACCTTTAAACCTTTAAGAAGATATTATGAACCATAAAGTAGGAAAATGACGACGGCGAATGGGGTCCAGTTGGAGACAA